>CM061921.1:66633626-66765554 GCA_031002005.1 Vandiemenella viatica | reverse complement strand
CGGACTAATAACTGGTTGTTCGATGAACTACGAGACTGTAAATCAGCTACAGAAACTTTATTAAGAGTGACTACAGCTTAATGGCAGTGATAATTCAGTGCAAAGTGGTAATAAGTAGGAAATGTGAGCAGTAAAGTGTGTTGCCATTGCATTTGTGTTAGTTGTGGATAATTAATGTCTTGTTCATTGCTTAAACGAGCCTGACAATCTTCAGATTTACGAAGTCCAATTAGCATTATTCATTTGGTGGTTTCTACGGTTTGTAGTAGTTTGAGAACATTTACGTAATAAATAAGTGTGAACTGTATTCCGGAGTGATGTTTCATTTGCATGCTAGTAGCTCCGTTGAATGACTTTATTTCGGGTAATTTGCCCGTGGCGACTGTGGTCAATACCGAATCTGCAGCATATTTTATAGCTGCTCAGAAACTGAATGCAACTGTTTGTTCAGTAAATCAATCTGAATAGACTTATTAATTTATTTATCAATATATATACGCTAACAGCCATAAAACCGTTACATGGCATATAAGCGTTACATGGCTTAACCGTTTGGACAGGACAGTATATGTAAACCACGGGAGGAAATGACGAGTAATTAGTCACTACCGGAGGAAATATACTAAATAATTAAGCAGTGAACATCAACAATCAAAGCTGACAATTAAACAGTTGGTGAGAAGCGCGATCAGAGAAGTTCATTCTACGATACAGAGAAATTGTTCGCAACCCACAGCAAAGACTATTTTTCTTAGAGGGCGGTGCATTCAGAGAGTGTGGATAATTTAGTACCAGTGCTACGTCGACAGCGACACGCAGTGGTTTTTTGGGAAACTGCTCAGTCTTCAGAAGGCACAGCAAGCAAGCGGAAATAGCAGACGACAACAACCTAGCGGGTGCTGATTGGCGTTCAAGAATGTTGCTGTTCGTCGCATCGAAAGGGAAGTGAAAGATTTATTTTCAGTTTTTGTAAGAAACACAAACCGGCACGAATAATTATTGTAGCAATTTTTTTAAGGAAAAAAATATAAATAATTATAATTATTTTGAATATTAAGTGACAAAGATTTTTTCTCTGATAACATATTGAAGTTGAAATGGTGGGCAACTGTAGTAAATTTGCTTAACAAATTATTTTCAAAAAAAAAAAAAATATTTAAGGTTGAAGTAGTAATAAACCAGATATATGCCAGCTGTAGTTGAGTGAGTGAGTTTCAAGAGTATTTTTGTGTTTTATGGATAGAGATTTCAGTAGATTGTCCATAATTTTGGTAACTGATGGTAGTGTAGGTATTCAATTGAAGTGAATTTTATGACAAGGTGTATATCTTGGTTTGGTAACGAAGTTAAGAGATTTGGAAGCAGAAATTTATTATTTTTTCTGTGCTAATGATTATCTGTGTATTCTTTTTGCTGACTCGACTGCTTTAGTTCTTTTCTTTTCTTTTCTACAACGGAATATTGAATTGATTGTGTGAAATATTTTTGTAATATGGCATCTGAGGGTGATGTTGGTGTGAATGTAGAGGTGGTGCAGGGAGGTGAGTCCTTTGGTGACGCACCCAGTGTAGCCATTGATCAGTCCTCCCTTACTTTGACTAATCATTTACAGTTGATGACGAGTTTTGCTAGTGAATCAGAAGTTGACAAGTCAAGAGAAGTGTTTAGGGAACATAATGAGGTGTCCATGTCGGAAATGTTTCATGCTTTCCAGGAACAACTTGTCATGTCAATTCAGTCCCTTGAATCTAAAATAGATGAAAATAATATTTTGCTTGAATCCAAATTAAATGAAAATATTTCCCTTAAATCATACTTAAATGAAACACTTGAATCTAAATTAAATGAAAATAATGAAAGTATCGA
Source organism: Vandiemenella viatica (assembly GCA_031002005.1). NCBI lineage: Eukaryota > Metazoa > Arthropoda > Insecta > Orthoptera > Morabidae > Vandiemenella > Vandiemenella viatica. The sequence continues at coordinate 66,763,688 of CM061921.1, read as the reverse complement.
ATGTCTTCGGGATGCTTTTGAATCTGAATAGGGCAGTTGAGGGAAGAATTGACCCAGTATAGGGAACCTTGTACACAACAAACTGCTGAAATATCGACTCAGTATCGTTCAGATTGCGAACAGGTAACTACTGTTTTGCACCAAAATATGGAATCCCTAAAGAAAAAAGTCGAGCTTATAGAAGATAGCCATGACGAAAGATTGTCGAAAGTGGAGATTTTAGGAGAGAACCTTGCCAAAAAATACACGGTAGTGAAAGAAGACGTTGACCAATTAACAATAGGCGTGGAAAAATTGTCATGTCAGGTGGAAAAAGTTAAGGCTTCCACTGCAGTATGGGTGAATGAAAAGTTACAGTTACAAGAGAAGCAAGTTGAAAGAAGTCTAAAGGTACGAGTTCCGGAAGTTGTGCGAGAAGAGGTTGCCAAATGTCAGATCACGCCAAATGTGAATACGCTCACGGTGTGTATGCTGGAAGAGAAAGTGGACGGGAGAACTTTTGTGATAATGCGGTGGATTTTGTAAAGAAGTTTGAAAATTTTGAGCCGTTCTGTAGGGCTGTAGAAAGAAAGAAGATAGAGATGGAAGGAGAAATAGGAGGGAAGCCAGTCGAAGTTGCACCATGTGTTATCCCAAATTTAAATGTAAAATCGACCATTGGAGCCAACAGGTGGGGGCTATCCTCAATGAGGTAGAGGACACACTAGGATTTACGAGCCATGAGCGGCGGGAAAAGGTTGGTCTGGAGAAGGGAGGAAGGAATAGGATATGGGGCCCAGGGAGAAGCAGGGTGATATCGTGGGGCGATGCCAAAACTGTGCGGCACCGCAAAGAGCGCCTGGCAGGCATGGTGGAAGGAATGGAAAGAACCGAAGTACAGTTGGAATGTTGAGTGGAAGAAAGATGGAAGAAGCGATGTAAAATAATTTTCATAGGATTTAAGTTTGAAGTACTCTATCAACATAAGTGTTTTGTATGTACTTTGATTTCTCTAAAAGTCTTGTATCTTGTAAGTTTGTTTAATGTTACTTGGTAGACTTTTGTTTGGGTTAAGATAAATAACAAGGATACTTGGTATAGATAGGGTAGATCAGACGAGAAATGTTTGGAGTGGCATTAAGTAATGGATATCTAGAATCAGTTTCATGAGATCAGGTAGGTGTAGGGAATTGGTGTACTAGTATGGGTTTCTAAATACCATGCTGACCTGGAGTTTGGAATAGTTTTCAACTTGCTCATAAGTATTCAGCAAAACTGGAAGTTACTGGTCTTTTCTTGAGAATAGGTGGATAATGACTCAATTTACACATTGTACTGTGATATTTAAGGTTTAGAGAATTGTCTTCGACTTATTTGCAGGTTCAGAAAGAATGCTGCTGTGTTAGGGTTTCAAGTGAAGGTAAGTGCTCGGAGAGGAGAGTTGGTGGGGTGTCAGGCACCGGTTAGAAGGGCACACCTCACAGCACTGCTGCATCTCCCGCATCGTTGATCATTAAATGTTGTCAGGATTTATGTAGGTTTTCATTAGTTTCATTTAGCAATCAGTCACGGATGCAATTTCAGAATGTGTAAGGTGTTGTGTCAATAAGTTAGGGACTGAAGTAACTTCGGTGAAGCTGTACCAATAAATTAGAGAAGAAAGTAACTTCGGTAGTTGGGCACAGGTTGGTGACCCAGTTGCTGAAGGCATTCTTGCTGGTTTGTGGTTCCCAGTAATTTTGGCCCCGTGGCCAGGGAATGTACTAGTGCTGTGATTGTCCTCTTTCTACCCTTTTCCAAACTGTCACAGTTTTACAACGGAAGCAATTTTATTTCAGTTTTGTATTCTTGATGTTTTGTATGTATTTTTTTTTTATTTGTTATGTGTTGATGGTTTTGTAATGGCATTTGTGTATAGTCATAGGTACCTATGATTAATTTGCAGTGGAACCATCAGGTTTATTGGTAATGTTGTGAGGTGATGATGTTGCTTGAGCAAATGTTGGCGCAAGGTATGCTTTGTCAACCGCATCTTTCGCCACAAACCCAGCGAGGGGGGTACAATCGATATATCGATACTTACCGGAGAGCGGAGTATCAGTAGTGGAAGGGAAGATGGTGCGAGATTATATGGATGTGTAAGCGCACGGACTAATAACTGGTTGTTCGATGAACTACGAGACTGTAAATCAGCTACAGAAACTTTATTAAGAGTGACTACAGACTTAATGGCAGTGATAATTTCAGTGCAAAGTGGTAATAAGTAGGAACTGTGAGCAGTAAAGTGTGTTGCTGTTGCATGTGTGTTAGTTGTGGCGATAATTAATGTCTTGTTCATTGCTTAAACGAGACTGGCAATCTTCAGATTTACAAGTCCAATTAGCATTATTCATTTGGTGGTTTCTGCGGTTTGTAGTAGTTTGAGAACATTTGCGTGATAAATAAGTGTGAACTGTATTCCGGAGTGATGTTTCATTTGCATGCTAGTAGCTCCATTGAATGACTTTATTTCGGGTAATTTGCCCGTGGCGACTGTGGTCAATACCGAATCTGCAGTAGTTTTATAGCTGCTCAGAACTGAATGCAACTGTTTGTTCAGTAAATCAATCTGAATAGACTTATTAATTTATTTATCAATATATACGTAACAGCCATAAAACCGTTACATGGCATATAAGCATTACACACTCCGCAACCGCGTGGCATACTCTTCATCAGAACGGAACTTCTTTCCTCCCATTGCTTCTTTGAGTGGTCCAAACATGTGGAAATCACTTGCGGGCCAAGGTCTGGTGAGTATGGTGGATGAGGAAGACACTCAAAATGCAGGTCTGTGATTGTTGCAACTGTTGTACGGGCAGTGTGGGGCCTTGCATTGTCATGTTGCTAAAGGACACCTGATGACAGCAATCCACGTCGCTTTGATTTGATTGCAGGCCGAAGATGATTTTTTAGGAGATCTGTGGATGATGCACTGGTTACAGTGGTCCCTCTAGGCATGTAATGCTCCGAAATGACGCTTTTTTCGTCCCAAAAGAGTGTCGGCATAACCTTCCCTGCTGATGGTTCTGTTGGAAACTTCTTTTGTTTTGGTGATGAGGAATGGCGCCATTCCTTGCTCGCTCTCTTCATTTCCAGTTGGTCGAAGTGAACCCAGGTTTCGTCCCCAGTAACGATTCTTGCAAGGAAGCCATCACCTTCTCGTTCAAAGCGCCGAAGAAGTTCTTCACAAGCATCAACACGTCGTCCTCTCATTTCAGGAATCAGACACTTTGTGAAACTGGAGCACATCATGCACAATGTGGTGTGCTGAACCATGACTAATCTTTAAACATGCTGCAATGTTATTCAGTGTCACTCGGCGGTTTTCCATCACTATGGCTTCAACTGCTGCAATGTTCTGTGGAGTCATAACTCGTTGTGCCTGACCTGGACGAGGAGCATCTTCCACTGAAGTCACACCATTTGCGAACTTCCTACTCCATTCGTAGACTTGCTGCTGTGACAAACATGCATCACCGTACTGAACCTTCATTCTTCGTTGAATTTCAACAGGTTTCACACCTTCACTGCTCAAAAACCTAATAACAGAACGCTGTTCTTCCCTGGTGCAAGTCTCAAGTGGGGCAGCCATCTTTATACTGATACTGCGACGGTATTTGTGCATCTGCACTATGCTGCCACCTACAGGCCATTCTGCACGCTGCTTGTAGCACGCTTACCAACTCACAGGATAACTGCGCGAAATTTCAATTTTTTTTTTTTTTTTTTTTTTTTTTTTTAATTCCAAATTTAAGGTTTTCATTTGACTCACCCTCGTACTTGTGCCTATGTCTAAGGAGCCAATTGCAACTTTATCTCAGTAAGCAGTGCACATATAACACTGTTGTATGGATAATGATAGGTTGCCATTTGGTTATGTATTTCAAACAGTTTCTAGTGCCTTTCCTATTGTATGGAAAGAGGTCTTGTTGCCTGGAATGAGGATACTTGCGAGCATCATATTAATGCTGCAGAAATGACAATGCTCAGTTAGTGACAACCATTTGTGGATGGGCAGGAAACTTATTTTTGGGGTGGCCCTCATACACATAAGCAGCACATTTAATGTTGACAAGGATGAGAGTCAAAATTCTTTCAGGCAATGTAAATAAGGCAGCACAGGGAAAGTGGGGGCCATCATTTACTTGACATTAAGGCAGGAAACCAATGACAAAGACAAAAAAAAAAAATTTGGGTGAAACTTTATTCTTGTACAGACGTGACAAGGATCAGGTGGTACACTGGCTTACTGCCTTGATCTTGACGAGTTTGCATTCCCTAGCCTGCCTTATAATCATGTAATGGTGAATTTATAGAAGTTTACGGTTTCTTTTTTTATATATATCAGGGAATATAAAGGTTAGAATAAATGTGATATGAGCAACAGTTCAAGAAGAGGGTATAAAACAATACGAATAAAATAAGTGGAAGTATAGTGTGTGTAATTTACAAAAGAAATTGGAACTTTTGATTCATTTGAGTTGTCAATTGAACAGATCAAAGGGAGCTAATATTTACTACCTATTACTAATTTTTTTTTTTTTTTTCATTTTTACTGAATGTGTCAAATAGCCAAGTTGGTTTAGGCGATTCTTTTTGGCACGGATAGTCATTTAGTATACTGGTAATGTTTCACCAACTGTGCATCTGCATCCTCTCCTATTGAACCTTGGGTAAAAAAAAAACTATGATGCATCATCATGAGCTTATATAGTTCACACCTCACTGAAGTGTGTGCTGATTATGTCCCTCAAGGTGTATGAGAAATTTCCCCTACATTATATATTTATAGATTTGTAGGTTAAAAATGACTACCTAAACTCCCTCACCATACTCCATATATTTTTGCCACTGAACTTAAAACACCAATATGTCACTAATCCAGGGAACACTAAGGAGCAACATTAAGTTATTTAATCTAAATCTATTGTATCTCGACGTGCATCATCAAAATTCTTTCCAAACCCCCCCCCCCCCCCAATTTATGATGATTTGTTAGAGATCTGAATTTTGCTACTGATGTGTTGTTAACTTTCCATCTCAAAGTGCAATACAGTTATTTATGCTTAATCATAGAATGTCACTAGTAATAGAAACATATGATATATGCAGCAACTTTGTTCGGTTTCTCAGTAAAAAAATTGTGATGCTTCACCTGAGTGATTAAAAGGTACAATTATGACAGAGATGCAACTTTTTATTTGAAAAAAAAAAGGGTTATTTCTTAAACAATAGCAACATAACAGGAACCATATCTTTATAATAAATGACTTGACAGAATTGATCTAATACAATATAAACAATAGCAATTCCATCCCAACATTCAATACATCGTACTGTATATGAATTATTTTTAACTTTGTTACAACATTTATGATACATGAATCACAAAAATTATGCCAGGGTTGTCTTTGGAGTATAGACAGACATTAATTTCACTTATTTTGGTAAATACTTGTTTGTTAAATATAATGTAAGCAAATGATACACTTGATCACATATTACAGGGAAGTTAAACTATAATAAAAGACTGACACAAAATGTCAGTACATTTGGCATCCAAAACAGACAAATGTATCAGCTTGCTAACCTTGTGTTAAAGTGGAAGATTAACTATTTAGCACATACAAACAAAAAATGGTAATTTTATTCACAAGAAATACAGTTCATTTTTAGGAATTAGAAACAATCAAGAGTAATAAGTTATTTTAATAAATAAATTAAGCCAAAGCAATTGACTTTTTTGTGTTTATTTGTCTCCCGTACGCATTAAGCATCTTCAGCGGGTTTTTTTCTGTTAATTATGTACAAAAGTTGTAAGCAGGTTATGTTTGTGGTTTGTACCTCACTGAAGTGTGTTAGATAATAATTCATTTCACTGTACAAACCACAAACATAACCTGCTTCCAACTTTTGTACATAATTAACAGAAAAACCTGCTGAAGATGCTTCTGCAAATGAAGTGAAACGCATACGGGAGACAAATAAACACAAAAAAGTCAATTGCTTTGGTGTAATTAATTTATTAATATTATCAGCAATTGAGGGGAAAAAAATGATCCACAACATCGAGATAGTAATAAGTTATTTTGTTCACCTTGTTTAAAATACGTAATGCACCATCAATACATTAAAATATCCATCAAACATGCTAAAATACAATTGGGAATACACACAAGGGGGAATACGCACAACATTTTCTTTCTTTATTTTTAAATAGTAACTTTCAGCAATAATAGTTAAACTCTGTAACAATTATCATTATAAAAAAAATGATTTTGTGTGTAGGTCTTGCAGTGTTTGCTCCAATGTTTTTATTGGAAAATAAAAAGTTGTGAATGTAAAATATTACTTTTGAAAACACCTACACGAGGAAAATTATCACAATTCTTAGAGACAAAGAGTTCCTTGAGTATGAAATAATGTGACCTAATAGAATTGAAGATAATACAACTATGATGCTTATGTTACTGTCTTCAGTGTGAATGAAAAGGTACAACTGTCTTAGTATATAAATTAAATACAAACACACCATTCAATCACAGGTTACATCAAAGGTAGGTGTTTTGCATACAGAAAATGCATATTACACCATTTCAAAGATTTTGGAATGCTTCAGGACAGAAGCCTCTAGAATTTACTGAACTAAATAACACCACATCAAGCATAAAAACTTGAAAGAACAAAACAGATAGTCAGAAGGCAGATCTTATGTGTTGCAATTAGTGAAGAAAGAAAACTTACACTTCAGAAGAAAAACTTGACAGCATGAAAGATACAGCATCTTCTTTGTCTACTATTACAGCAAGTTATCACATGATCATATACAACAGCTGGAAGATAAGAGACCGACAGCAATATGTAAGTATCTTTAAAGATTCTCCAGAGGTACGTCCATGCCTTGAGGAAGAAGTGAGACAGTGGCATATATATGTGGTCTACCTGAACTCAACCAACAGTTGGAGAGGGTGATGCTAGCTGTAGAAAGACTTGCTAAATGGATACTTGACTGGGAAAGAAACAGCTTACAAGTGTTGCAACAAAATTAAAATCTTCTCCATTATGTCTACGCAGCCTGTGTTAATCAGTTTGGAATCACACCATCTCTGTCTCTGATGCACATAACATGCTGTGCGTGGCTGTTGCTACTAAACTAATGCAATTGATGAGCTGTAATTTTGTACCTGTCAAACAAACAGCAACAACAGAGCCACTGATCACTCCAGCACTGCTGACTCTCTCAGCTTTTATGAAATCCATCTTGGCAATTTCTCACTCAAATAATTTATTAATCAGTCATACACATCCTTAACTCTAACCTTTATGACATCGAGATACAGGGCCGCATTTAGGCATAGGCTACCTAGCCTAGGGGCCCGCACTATGTGAAAAAATAAAAACTTATTAGTCGCCGTCTTCTTGTTGACACGGGTGTGTTAATAATCTCTCTCTATTGCATGCTTTTGTGATCTTAATCACTTTTTATCTTTTTTAAAATTTTGGTAGGAAAAAATGTTTTACTTATTGGGATAATGATTTTTACACCTGTTGAGGAAATTATCAATTTTAGAGAATTTTTGTCTCATATTGTTATTAAAACTTTTGAGTTTTTCCACGGACTTTTGCTGAGGGTGCTTGGTTGCAACAACACAACTACAATCCAGCGATCATCATTCGAAAACTTGAATGAGCGAGCATCACTTGCTAACCTCGTTCACTTCAGTCTTGGAAACAATAGAAAAAGCACATTTCGAACTTTCGATTCTTCAGTAAGTTATCCTCATATATTTTTCTATCATTATATAATTCAATATTTTGCATTAAAAGGTTTATTAATTTAATTATATAAGGGCCTGCACCATAGTTATAGGCTAGGGGCCCCGCCTATCCTAAATACGGCCTTGAGATAATGAACAGTTTCCCAGTTGCTATTCCATATATGAAACATACATTTGAAGAAGTATTCATGCTCAGTGAACCGAGTGTCTTACTTGCTAGATATGTACAATGAACTCGTGATGATGATGATGATGATGTCAAATGGAACCAGATATTAAGTGATTACATAGTCTTTCATTTACATATCTGAAAATTATACCCTTGTATAAAAATCAGTGAACAATCTATGTTGTAATTACTGCAAAAACACACAGAGACATACAAATAGATATACACACACACAAACTTACAAGACATGTAATGTTTCAATTTAAGGTGATTAAATTAATAGCTGCTACCCATTAAAACTCATACATTCAAATTCAGACTTTTTAGTGTAAGTGAAAACAACAGGATAAACCAAAGGAGGTTCAGGGAAAACATTTATATATTGTGCTTCTTCATGTTGTGCTTCACAAAATGCACCAGAACTCAAGAGTGACATAGTCATTCATAGAAAATGGTAGGAAATTTCATTCAGAGATACACACCAGTTGCTGAGATCACGTCTTTGGCTTCATATCATAGAACTGGTGTGTTGTGGAGATTTGAAAGATGAATTTTCTTGTCGACCCCGAACTGGAGGTCTACGCATACTGCTTCTTAGGACATTAACAACATCAGCAGCCGTCATGGTGGACTGGTGCTCAGCACCTAATCCATCACTTGGGGCATAATTCATTTCCACTAGCACTGCTGCATAATCAGGCGGTGGAGCTTGTGAATTGCTTGAAGATTGTGTGGAAGCATTTGCTAAAGCTCGAGCTCCTGGAGTAGAATCAGACGAGTTTCCACCATCACTAAGTACCTGTGTAATTCGGCGTACACTGCGTCGAAAGCTTTGACGTAGCAGCTTGGCAATCCTGTAAATTTAGAAAAAAAAATTAGAGCAATTATTAAAATTAATGTGCTTAACAAACGTAGCATGCTGTAAATGGATGGAAAATAAAAAGCAACCAAAATTTTATTTTGAATACTCTCTACTATTGAAATATGTCTGCATTTCACCAAATGGTAAGAATCTCACACCAACATTAGTCAAATTATCCTGGTACGTAAATCTGTAATATCATATTTCCCCTCCTTGATACACCATGGTTTATCAAAGGCTTGGAATGAATGTGTATATCTTATTCTGCTAGTATTAATTGAAAAATAAAATAAATATGCTTCATACAAACAAGATTAAAACAAGGAAAGCCGATTACTGAAGAACTTGAATTAAATGCACGAGGATTAAGTAATCACAACATAACAGAACTTTCTGTACAGAAAGTGAAATACACAGCAGTAAAAATATAACTTTCTGATGATGATGTCACAGTCATATTATCTGGGTGCCACAGTTATTCCAAGATTCAAAATGCGAACAAATATTAACATGGAATTTTCCCAGCCATCTAAGGATATGCTTTTAAAACGTAACATTATTCCACAGTTTATCATGGCTCTAAATACGATATAAATAAACACCATATTGAATATCTTTTTCTAAATAAAAATAATATTTAACAGTCATAATCGATGTATATTAGGTTTGGAAATCTAACAGTGGAGGTAAGTCACAGACAATTGTTAGTGGCTATCTTCAGTATTGTGCAGAATTACCTTGCCCCAGTTGCAGTAGTGTATGATGGAGGTGGAGTGTATTTTGGAGGAGGATCTTCAAATATTGCATCTGGTGCTGATGATGCAGCCACATTGGTGGAGCCAGTTGCATTTGTTGTATTATTGTTTGAAGGATCGCCATCTTGAGAATCTTCTGTCTCCACTGGTGGCCGATAAAGTAATCGGATACGCTGATGGCAGGACATGCATTACATATAACTACATTTAAAAAAATATTATGCTACTACTAAAGTAAGAGGAGATAGGAATAAATGGAGGCATTGGGTTATACGGTTATGTTTAAATAAAGCCAGATCCTTACAGATTAACAATGAGTGAAAGTGTTGTTTACACACGATATTTTGATAACTGTGCTCTCCATCGCCATCTTCAAGTGAAATATGAACAAGCCGATAAATCTGAAGTTTACAACTTACCAAGAGTGTGTTGTTGATTGAATGATGATGGGCACTGTTATGTCGCCTAACAGTGCAAGACATTGGTCACTACACTAGTCTACAGGGCATATGTGATAAGCAGAGCCTACTGCATGAGTTAGAACATTTATATCAGACCAAATAAGATTGGCATTCTGGAAAGTGAAACACAGGCCTAATAGCCACAATAATGAGTCACGTGAGCACCTAGCCTTCTTACCATACTTTGGTAATGGCATTAAGAAAAATTTTCTTCCACTACCAAAACTGAAGAATATTTTGTGCTCTTCCACACATGACCTTGCCCTTCATACACAGGAGTTTATAGCATTTCTTGTGAATGCAGGAAAATGTACAAGACAATATTGTATATCAAACAACATTATTTGGAATATGCTTGACATATTTGCCTGGGACAAAACAACAAATCTGCAGTGATGGAATATTGTCTAGAACCCCTAGGACATGACTTCAAATTGACAAGGGTGTTGGTACATACCAAAAGCTTTTGGCACAGCATTCTTACAGAAGAGGATCATGTCTGATCTTGCAAACCGGGATTGTATTTTCCAACTTAGTTATGCCTGGATGTCAGCTATTGAGGCTATTTGTCAACATTGTACCATGTTTTGTATTCAGCAGAGTGCCAATCATATCTGAGACTACTGCTAGGAGATGTAACAATGCCTGTCATTGCCATGTCAATCAATAACGCTCTTTTGGCAAGCTATAAAATTTAAATTTTCCAGCTTGTTTCTATTTCACCTGAAGATGATGATGGAGGGTACAGTCATCAAAATATTGTGTGTAGAGATTGTCACTTCTGCATTACATCTTAGATGTTAAAAATTTTATTTCAAATATTTCCTAGTACATTCATCCATTATGATGAGTCGTGAGGCGCCATTTATAGTACTTCATGTAACCATACACATATATTAGATTAAAATTCCTTGGAGATTAGATACTCTTCTTACCACTAAAAAAATCATTTTATAAAAATTAAAACTATATGTACATCCACAATTTTGATAAAAGTATTTCCAGAAAAATGCTGTACTTGTTCCAATGGCGCAGTTCTCCCAATTTATTAGTTTATTCTACTTAACTGGCCCAAAAATAGTTTCAATTACCTTCGCAGAATACAACTACTAATAATCAAGTTGGTTCAGAGTTTTAAACAAGGAAAAACATGATTTGTAAAGGTTACTAACCATTAAGAGATTCACATATTATTAATATCATTATTTTTTGTTTTTGTCCGAGATATCTTACCCATTTTAAATGGAACCAAGTGTCTTATTGGCATGATTCTCTCCCCCAAGATGTATCAACATAAAGAGACCCTTTTAAATAAGCCAACAAATACTTACATCAAAAATGTCAGGAGGCCCACGGGAAAGATATCGAAAGCTCTGTACCACAGCCACAAAAGGAACAGCTAGTATTGGAAGGATCTGCATCAGTGAACCAATCTCTCTCGTCCAGAGTGGCCAATAGTCATGGTTAGTGTTATACCAGATAAAAATCTCACGGAAAGCACCATTCTTAAATACTGTGATGCAAAGAACCTAAAAATTGAATAATTTATTTTAAAAATATTTTTGGAAGACATATTCATTATTGTTTACAATAGATAAGAACTGTTAAAAGTAAAATAATTATATTAATGAAAACATATATTGTACGACTGTGTGATGGTATTCAGGCATGCGAGATAGACACAATGATACGTACACCGTATTCTACACTTTCAAAACATTACTTTACTGTCTCTGATGCCACCAGTAACATATTTATATTAAATGTATATATATATATATTTTGAAGGATAGGGAAAATAAATGCTTCACTCGTCAAAGAGAAAAGAAGGAGAGCCATGGCAAATAAATAAACACGAACACTTCAGTATTTCAGGATAAATCTTAATCATGTTTAGAAGCAAGACATGTGGAAAGAGAATCAGATGTTTACACAATGAGATTCACCACATTTCCTAACAGCATTTTAACTGTCACTATTATCATACAAGTGAACTAATTAATGTAGTCAACATCACATCAAGGGCAAAAAGCTGTAATACAAGTAAACAATACAAGTCTAGTAAAGATACTGTAACTCAAACCAGCAAAGAATAGGAGCAAATAAAATGGGACTACAGCTCATGTTTAATATATTTGTATACTTTTTACATTTGCTTAAAAATATGGAAAAATAGTGATTCTACCATTTCAGAATGTATTGTGTTTTGAAGAGTGGACATTTGTAATAAGGATTTACAAAAAAAAATAATAATAATAATAATCAGGGAACAAAATATTGTTTGCAACTCTTTATAATCCAAGTTTCTTTGGTTTTAATTCTATATAACAGCAATATTCTTCACATTACATTCAGACCATTCAACCTTTAATAGAATAGCCTTGGTATGGCTCCATTGCACTAAAGATCACTCTCACTGCTTGTACCCCTGTGAATGATGAAAATATCATTTATGACACCAAAGAGTATGTGAGAGACAAACCGCTTTCTTGTAATATTTCTTCTGAATGTCTCACACATTTTCATGACTCTTTTTGAGATAACCTGTCTAATGATTCTTGTATAGTTTGCTGGACAGCTGCAACTTTGAAACTTATGTTCTTTTCAATTTCCAGCTTAACTTCAGCCTGCATGAGCACAGTTGTACGATACTGGCAGTGACAGGTACTTCTTCTTTTCTGATTAGACAGCAGGCTTTCAACTTCTGTTTCTGCTATCATAAGGTTCTCAAAAATACATCAATGTCAGTGCTTGTACCTAAGCTTTTTCATCTTGGACAAGATTAAAAAACCATGCTTGAAATATCTGTTGGTATTCTGTTCCACAGCATCACTCATCGGGAACATGGATCAAATAAGCCCTAAACAAGCAAAAACAAATGCATGTGTACCAGTTACATATCTGACTGCTAATAACACCTGATGCGACCTCATAGGCTCAGCAGTAGGCAAAGTGGGGCCACATTTACAAATACGCTAACTAGATTGCAGCCTATGGGTCTGCACCACAAAAGGACTCACACCACAAAAATGGGGGAAAAAATGTGTAAAGAAATTAGTCTATTTCCGAACCAATTTTAGCACTGAAATGGTGGTGTGCACCAAAGTCAATGTTTGTGCATGTGCAGTTCAATCTTTTGAATCATGGGTGTACTGTAGAGTAACATTTCAGTAGGTATGCACCTGTGCTAAAAAGTAACAACTTTATGGCACAACAATGTGAACTTATAAACCTTATAAGGATAGAGTATACTATGGTCAAGGCATATGACAGTAGATTAAAGTCACTGATGTTAAGCTGCAATATCAACTAAAATTCCCTAGCCTTTATGCCCACAACATTATATAAGACAAATTATTTGACATTTCACTTTTATTTTTAGTCTGATTGTTTGGGAAAGTACTATATTTGAATCAAATATAAGTAAAATTTGCTTGTTTGTTACATTTTTTATAACTTTCACTTGCCATATAAGTTAATATATTGAATTTTAACTAATTTTTAAAATTCAAATACTGATTTTTGCATTTTTGGCAACACAAACATGACTCTTATCTTTGTGTAGTTTTTCTATTATAACTGTGCATACCAGTGTTAATAAATTGTGTTGAATACCTTAATGATTTTCAATTCTTTTAATTTTTATCTCATTAACTTCTAAATACAATAGATTAAAATTTCCTACAGTTCAATAATAAATTCCAAATATTTCTTTTTAGGTTTTTAGTTAGAACACTGCAGTAAAATGTGAAGTTAAATTTTAAAATATTTGCAGGTGAGGGCTCACACTACAGTTTCAGCCTAGGGTTTACAGATCCTAAATACAATCCTGAAGCCAACTGGTTTTTTATGGTTTTACACCTTGTCAACTCTAGGTCATTAGAGGCAGGAAAGAACTGGGGGCAAGGAACAGCAAGGAATTTGGCCACGGCCTTATGAAGGAACCATCCCAGCATTTTCCTGGAATTATTTGGGGAAACCATGGAAAACTTAAATCTTGATGGCCAGATGGGGATTTCCAGATAATGCAAAGTGAAGAATGTCTCAAATGAAGTGAGAAATCTAATTGAGTCATGAAGCGCATAAATTGTGAGGAACAAGCTTGCAGTGGGGCGAGTGCATAACTTGAATCCCAACTGTGATCGTGCATACCTAGGATGTTACAGTTCTGACTTATCTATTAACTCAGTCGCCACCGTAGTTTTAACCCAGAAACTATGGAAAGGTGAAAGTTCAATGATGATTAGTCCATTCTGGTATGATAACTATATTCTTTAAAATTTTACAAAGTCAGAAAACTGCACAGGCAATCGGACAACTTTTCCGAAAATTATTTCAGAATCGACCGACCATTCGAACATGACCAAACCCCATGCTCCCGCTATTTCTTGGCTACATGAGTTCTTTAAAACAAACTTCCACACTTGATGACCAAATTCAACTGATACTACATAACTTTGTAGTTTGCCGCGCCACGAGCCCTAAGCTACCCACCTTCCTACATAATGCTTCTATACCGACTGAATGCTGCTACTTGACTGGGGCGAGGGTAGGTTCTGGAAGGGGTATTTATAGGATTGTAGCTTCTTGGACCGTGGGAACTTCCTTATCTCGACTTTCCCATGAATCGTATCTGATATCTGATCAGTTTCAGATGAATGTTACGAAATCCAATTTGATCATGACAATCCTATCTCTCTGGAATTTTGGTAGTGGCTAGATAATATTACAAATGTCAAATTAAGTTATTATAAAAAATGTTGTAACTTTAATAGTTTCGCCAGAAAAGAGTCGTAAAGATGTGATTGCCGTAACTTTCGAAATATTACTCCTATTGAGCTGAAACAAATGTCATTCTATTCTCCTATTGCTCATCTATTATCCGATATAAAATAAAGTATGTTACTTAATTTTGAAAGTGGTATAAAACTCGAAAACAAAATTTGACTACTTGAAATATTCAACGTATCGACTTGAAAATAACTCCAAACAAATTTCCTTATTGAAAAATAGTTGCTGTAAAAATTTGGAATCTCTAGGTACATTCCCTTATTTATTATGAATTTTAGAATATTATTCCTCCCGAATGCCGAATGATATCGCATCATCTCGTCCAAGCGTTTTCTCGCGCCAAAACCCATTTCGCTTTATTACAATCAAATGCTTTAATATTTTGAAATAAAACTTTTCCAGAAATCTTTATATTTAAATAAACTTTACTCTGAATATAATTTCTTTTCATGAATTCCCGAATAATACTGAAATGTCTAACTTTTTCATTAATCACATGTCTTGCTATACCAAATTATATTTGAAAAGCGATCTTTAGAATGCATGAAACTTTCTAAAATTTTAATATGTTATTTAAACCAAAATTACGCTACTTTCTATCTATCATTTGATTTCTTAACTGTTTTCTAATAACCGAATACTTCGATTTTAGAGTGGAAAATTACTTGATAAAATTCTTTACCGGCAAATCACTTTTAAACATATTCAAACTCTAAGTAAGATCTTTTAACAACAAAATTAATCATCTTCTGGCTATCTATTTACCTAAACATCTTTTGAACTAAAGAAATATATCGATTTAGCGAAATTATATGAAAGTCAAATACTACCTATTTAAATCTGAGGTTAAGTTTCTTAACAGCTGTTTAAATGAATTTAACTCTTGAATTTACTGGTCATACTTGAATGAATGCTTATATTGGACGTATTACTGGGAAATGTTATCAAAATTGACTTTAAAATGGTGGTACCCTATACTTCAACTGAACTTGCTATCTAGGCAACTAATTTCGTTAGGCAAAATTCTAAGATGTGTTACAAAATGATTATTTATGGCCACAATAAACTCACTGCTAACGAGGGGGGGGGGGGGGGGGGGGGGAAGGCGTCTACTGCCACACATAAACATTGGTAGAAAGCACTGGTAAATTAGCCTTTATCTAACAACAGCCCTTTATATACATCTATGCTACCATGGGTTGGTTGCTTTTTAGTACCTACAACTTTAACTAAATTCCAAATAATATGTACGTTGGATTACACTTTGTTCTATGCAATCCTATTAAATATTTAGCCTGTGAGAAGTAACTTACCTTTTTATTTCCTGGTAATAGACAACGTTTAAATGATATTATTGAACAATTAAATTTGTGGAGACTTTTCTCTTAATTTCAAAGCTTCCCAACATTGCAACAAAATGGGATACACTTATTTTATGGCAGGGAACATGAGATATATATTTTTTTGAAACCTCACAAAATTCATTCAGTAGTTTTTGTGTGTAGCACATTCAATCAGACAGACAAAGGTTTATTAACAGTGTCTCAAATTCATTTATTTCCAAGATATTTTACTGTTCAGACTTTTACCCACTAACAATTGTCAATTCACTTATTTTTTCAGATAGGTCTTCAAAAATAGTTTAAAGAATCTTTAGCACATAGCAGCAGCATAGAAAACCACATTTAGAAGCATTTTATTAGCATTTTCTTAACAGTAAAGCACTTTTTAACTTGATTTTAAGCCATTTGCATAAAATAAGGTTTTTTTCAGACATAATAGATTCTGCTGCACTAATTTCCACTGGGAAAGTTTAATATGATGATCTTTTTAAGGTGTATTTTGTATGCTCTAAAAAAATTGTTTTAAAAGGTATTTTGATTTTTGTGACATTATGCCATGTGCTCAGATGGAGTGAATGGCAAACTTTGAAATTACTATTTAACGCAAAGAGCCAAGTTAGATTTTTATATCACAAATTGTTGTCAGCAGGCAAGTTTTGAACATAAATTTGAATAATTAAATAAATTATAAATGTGTTTTTTCATAACTTAAGAAAATCAAACTCTGTAATAAAATAGATAGAAGAACAAAAATTGGTTTAGAAATGGATAAAATCATATTATAAGTTTCAGAAAAAGTTTAAGATTTCGAGGAGAAAAATAAGATTTTATAAGTTTCATTGTCAAAGTATTGTCGATCTTTTGCGCTAAAACATTGATGTCACAAAATTAAATGAAAGTTGAGTAGAAGCACTATTGAGGAATAAGTATGTTACACTAAGAAACATGTCTGAGTTATGGTTCAAAATATAAAGTGGTTAGACATATTAATTTTTGAATTTGCGACCTGATGTCATACACCTCAAATTTCTTATTTAAGGACCAACCATCTCATAATTTTGAGCAGTCTTTTACCAGTTTTCATCAAGATTAGTTTGCAGCAGGTGGGGCGTACAATTCCTCCTTAGAACCGCGCATAATTCAGCTGAAAAGTGGACGTGTGTTTCGGGAGACGAGATGGAGGACAGGAAAATTCTAAGTAGTTGCCTAATGCTGGTGGAAACCAAAACATTCTTCAGGATGGCATTGTAAATTTTATCTATATTGGGAGTAGGAAGGAAGTTTTCTTACTGTGAGTGTGCCTAATCCGCAATCTTGAAGTTCTCGGATCTTACCCAAAATTACTGGTACCGATAAGCATAAAAGAACTTTCTTTAAAATATACGAACTTCAAATTATCAAGAAGTCATAAATTAGTTTAAGAGTGAACATGGCCATACCGAATTTTGGCAGGTCCACATTTGCTGTCACTCCCAGTAAATGTAAACTCTTTTAGACAGAATTGATAGATATTGGCCTTTCCTTTATTTATTGACCCTAAGGCAGCTGTGATTCAATGATACCATTATTAAAATTTATTGGTTCAGATGCCTCCGCAACAAATGTACTTGTTCCATTTTTGATGCTTTCAGGTGCTATCACAGAGTTTGTTGCAACCACAACAATTCTTTATTCATTCATCTGGCATTTGATGGTCATCACTAAATTGCCAGCAAGATGCTCTTTCTGGCCATTTACAATTCCTTTATTTTGATATAGATGTTATGTAACTTGTAAACTTCAACATGTGACTAAATGAACATATAATGATAATTCTACTCCTTTCATCTCTGC
Source organism: Vandiemenella viatica (assembly GCA_031002005.1). Lineage (NCBI taxonomy): Eukaryota > Metazoa > Arthropoda > Insecta > Orthoptera > Morabidae > Vandiemenella > Vandiemenella viatica. The sequence goes on along the minus strand of CM061921.1, from coordinate 66,745,675 downwards.
ATGAAGCAACATGGTCCATACTCAGCATGACAGATTCTTTGATCCTAATTTTGCTATTTTGTTTTCTGAAATGCTAATTTAAAGGCTCTTTAAGAACATATTATTGTAATAAATAAAACCAAACAAAATCTGTAAATGAACTTTACTGTGCAGAAACTATAGTAACTTGTATTTTAAACATTATTATTATTATTACTACACCAAAGTTTATATCAGTATCGTATGCTTAAAGATGTTTAAATCCTTTCTTATTGAATGGATGTTTAAGTTTCAAATCAACTGTTGATATTTACCACATTTTTGCAGTGCAAATTAAATTAAAAAGCTAGCCAGTTTCATATAATATTAAAGGAAGTTTTTTTTATTATTTGTAATATTCTTGAAACACCTAACATTCAATTGTAAGGATACTTATACTCACCATTAATACAACTGGCAAAATAACATTCCAAGTAAACACAAGCATTGGAGTTGCCCAGACTTGAAGACATCCAGCACTTTTTGTAAAAAATGAGGAGAGGATATTTTCTCCATTATAAGGACGACCTCGAACGATAAAAACAGCTACAATTTCCAGTAGATAGAGCACCATAATCCACCATCCAGAACCAACCACAAAGTCCATGAAGTAGACTACATAAATTCCAAGCTGAAATGTGAATTTTTAAATTTTAAGTTCTATTGCAAATATCCCGGAGAAAGAGAAATTACTTAGTTCTAGTTAATACATCTGAGATGTAGATCATTTGCATTTATAATACACTGAGACAAATGCAGTAAAGAGGGGATGTTTTTAAGCAATGTGATAGCAGGACTGATGATTTACACTTAATGTCTAATTTTGCTGTTTGGTTTTCTGAAGTGCAAATTTAAAGGCTCTTTAAGAACATATTATTGGAATAAATAATACCAAATTAAATATGTAAATGATGGGTATTGAATTGAATTCATTTTGATTTAGTGGAAAACATGTTCACCTATCTCAAATCATCTTTTCTACCTATTATCTCCTCTACCAGCTATTCTGTACAAACTGCATGATTCTATTCTATTCACATGGCACAGTACTCTATAAGAATGCTCTTGCTTCATAAACATGACTCATCAAGGTTAGTATAACACCCAGGGATGCTGAAAAATATGAGTTAGATGCACTTGAAGGCTTCCATGACTGGAATAAATAGTTTCTACGGTGCTGCATCCTAGTATTTCTTGGCAAATTTTGGGAAAAATATTTGTTATTAATACTTGGATGCGGTACCTTCCCAGAAGCATGGACTATACAAAATGTGAGGTAGTTTGGAACAGCAATATATAACTATTGACTCGCAATGCAGTGGGTGAAAAATTAATTCTTCAATTGAGGGTTGCACATGGGAAGAATACAATAGTGCCTACAGCAAGCAGTTAATGACCTGGTAATCATTCAGTATGGTCCCAAAAATAGTCCAAGGCAATAGTCCCAAACAGAGCAATACCCTCTGTCCCAGAACCATACCCTACTCCGCTTCCAATATATCTTCAAATTCGGTCTTATTTCACCCTCCCTCAAGAATTCCATTGATCACACTTACAACCTCATCATAACGGAAAACTACACCCTTATGGAACTAAAAAGGATATAAACTACAGTGATTATGAGGTAGTGGCATTAATACACTCCTAAATACACAAGCCGGCAACACACTATAATGTAATTCACAGCTAGCTACCAGAGTTATACTGTGGATTAATTAATCCACAAAGATTGCAGATAATTATTGCTCACCAAGCAATTTTAAATTTTACCAAAATACCTCTCTTAGTTACCCAATATCCCAGTGATAAGGATCTTCATAAATAATGACTTGCAAATTAGTTTGACTTCACTTTATTAACATGACAATTAGGTGTGTGTGTGTGTGTGTACCATTTGATAGCAAACCCTATCAAATGTCTTAGAAAGATCTAGGTACCACACTAGCTACTTGGCCTCCCTGTCCATTTCATTTAAAATATCTTGTACATAAGCTACTGAAAGTCACATGAATAACCTCTTTTAAATCCATGCTGCTAATTCACAAATCATTTCTTTTACCACAGATTTTCCTAATGTAGCTGGTTGACTATAAAACTTGCCATCAACTTGCCTACCTCTGAAGTTAAACCAATGGTTCTACAGTTTTCAACCCTATTTGAGTCCCTACCCATTACAAATTTGTACTACTATGGCACATTTCCAGACTTAAACCAAATAATACTTCGAGGTATGGTACAATGACATTGCCACCTACCTGTAAGCCACCAGTGGTAATATTATCATACCAGGCACTTTTTTTAATATGTAGCTTTCTCATAATACCTGGAGACTTCATTTCTAATTTCACATTATACTCATTCACCAATATGGGAATAATTCTCCACAGTTAATTCTCCATCTGTCCTTGCGTGACAAGCCACAATAGTCTCACCAAACCAGTTGCCCTGTATCTCAGCTAGTTGCATTTTCTCTACAACTTCTACTCCATCCTCACCCACAGTTGTCTGAATACCTACCTTCCCTCTTATTTTTCTAACATACTTATAGAAATTCTTACTTGCATCATTCAGTGTTCCCTGCCCAGCCATAATATTTTCATTAATGTATCCCTTGCTTTCCTCCTTGCTGCTATTAGTTCTCTACTTGGTTGTTTCATACATTCTCTATTGCCCTGCTGCTTCTTTAATCTATTAAATTCCCTTCTTACCAACTTCTTCAGCCTCTTGACATCCCTATAATAACATGCAATGTCTATATTCCTCTCACTTTCTCCTATTTTTTTTTTTTTGGGGGGGGGGACAAACTTATCTTCCCATGTTCTTACTATTTCTTTGAACTGTTCCCACTTACTTTCTACTATACTAGTGCCATCCTTCCACACACTGAACTGAACCTCTCCCAAATATTCCCTCTCAGTTCTGAGTTCCTTGGCTTGTTATATTTAAGCCTAAAACCATCTTTTCCTTTGGTTACCAACTTCCTTAACTCCATTATATCTATACCCATGATCACTTATTCCCTCCATCACCTCAGACTTGATGTAATTTCATCAGGCTTTGTTATGAAAACATCCAGCATACGGTTTCTCTTGTATTTTTGTTCCACCACTTAAGTAAACCCTCCTTCCCTCACTAACGTATTTGCAAATCTCTGCTTCCTTGTGTTTCTAACTCCATTCTCTATTCAATCAACACATGGTATATTTAGATCTCCACCTATTATTACCACTTTATTCCCACTGTTGAACTCTGCATATGAAATCATCTTCTCCTCCATGGTCTCATTTTCTTCATTCATCCTCCCTCTTGTAAGCAACTATGAATCTCTTTTTCCCTTCTATCCCTCAAAACTCTACCCCCAGCAACTGATGTCAGTCATCTGTGAATACATACAAACTGTAATAGTCATCATTATTCAGTATAAATACTCCTACTCTCCTACTCTGCGATGTACTATGTAATCCCGAGGAAAAACCTCATTCTCAAGAACTTCTTCCTTTTACCAAGAGTCAATTAACACCTATAACTATCTGCAGTTGATGTATCTCCAATCAGCTACCAAACTCAAACTTTATTCATTATACTCCAACAATTTACTAACAAAATCCTGATTTATGGTTTTTGTATCTACTCATTTTCTCCAGTATTCTTCCTTATACCAACTCCTCCATTTAGCTGTTTACTTTAAATTTACTTTTTTAAACCTACACTAGTTTTCTAACAAATTTAATTTACAGCCTGTTTGTACTAATAAAATCTTGAATGCAATTTTGGTCTTCTGGTGACTTCTTTTCCGCTGATTGTAAACAAATTCTAACCTGAAAAATGAATCAGTTTACTTTATATTTCTGGATGGTTTAATGTAAAACTTTTATTTACATTTACTTTTGTTATTTAGGGAAGTCTACATTGTGATCTTAAGAGAGGCACATCATGGACACCAGTAATAACAGCAAACAAGTCATAAGTGACAATCCCTTAACTTTTTTTAAACTAATATAACCCTTTGTCATATGCATATGCAGGCAATGCTTAGTAAAACTATTTCTCCGAATTGCACCAACTGGGACAGCATAAATATGAGATTTTGAGGCTGCCAATAGCACCTCTTCCTGCTCTAAATTAACACACCTCATAGTTGTGTTTAACCTTGATAAATTATGCATTGGAACACTTCCACAAAACCTATATTCATATCCCCAGTTAACACACCTATCATCCCCAGGTCACTTTCTACCTAAATTGCTCTTCCTTAGCCTGCCTATTCCCTGTACCACCAACTTATAACCACACAATCCCCTCCAGAGTGCCCTTGTATTCTCTACAACCTAGCATTTCACTTAAATATAAGTAGTGACCTGGTATCTTGTCCCTAGATTTCCTGCAACTTCTACCTAGCGGCAATACTTTCTTTGTCCTATTCAATTTCTGATCCAAATAATTTTTAACCCTGGTTGTCTGCTGCTTGTCCTTATTTGCTACAACTGCACGAGGCTCTTTGTCGCCTGAAGGCGAAGGCAGTATTTGTTTGTGGTCTTTATTATGGAGCTATTCTTCCTCTGGAAATAAACACACTATTTTTTGCTGATAGCCTTTTACCTACTATCATCTGACAGGCACAAACTCTCTTTCCCAGTTTTGCATTCTTTCTGACAAAACCATGGAGGAGCCTCTAATTTCTCACTTGCTTCCTCACTACAACATCCTTAGGGAAACCACCTACCACATTTCCCACACAAAACTATAAAACTTACTGTTCCACAGCAATATTCACATTTTTCACCTAAGAAAGCTATTTAAGTTTGTACTTAATACACCCACAAGACACTTGAAGTTTTTGCATGTAAGCTTCAATGGGTACCAAAAACAATACAAATTTCTTCCAACAACTATCCAAAGCCTCGAAAACATCTCCTGTTCATACATGCTGAATGCCAATAAGCTTTCACCATTTGGATGCCCTACTTATGAAACATTTTAAAGAGATTAGTTACAGTGCTGCAAACTTTTTTCTGCTAAAGCAATTGTGGTCTAATGCTCTTTTCTCGTTGGTCATAGTAAGAGAAAGTTTCATTTATGATTTTACTGTCCCTCGTCACCCTGTCTCAAATATTTCGAATTCTATGGTACATGATTTTTTCCAATGTTCCTCTAGCATTTGGCATGAATATCAACAAATTATGTAAAACTGTGCAATGCAAAGTTATCTGAATCAGTATGGTAGCATTTTAAATATGTTACTGGGTAAGGTTACTTCTTGTATTATTAAGTTATTAATTGGATATTGTGATGATTAGGATAAAATTATACTATTTCTGGGATTCAGCATCACACTTACTGCCTCCTCATGCCAACTTTTGACTGGCAGGTTTTTTTTTATTTTTTTTTTTTTTTTAACACAAGAAGAAGATACCGGTATCTGTTTATTAATTAATAATTGGGCAATTTCTTTGATAAGAAAATTGGTAATTTTTCATTAAATAATTATTTAAATTAAAAAAAAATATGGTTCAGAAATGCAGCAATAATTGCTAAGATTTATCTTTTATAATGACCTCGTAACAAAGATAAAATCATTTTCATTAAAATTATTGACTAAGAATTCACAAGTCTGCATGAATAACCTTCTAAACCCACATAGAAACATAATAAACTATTTTGCTTAAGAAAGATACTTTTACTATTGGAAGTTATTAGATTCCTCCCCCACCCCCTCCCTTGTCATCAGTCTCTCTACTGGTTTAATGCAATCCTCCATCCCTTCCTATCTTGTTCAAGCTTTTTCGTCTCAACATACCCCTTAACACAAGAAGAAGATACCGGTATCTGTTTATTAATTAATAATTGGGCAATTTCTTTGATAAGAAAATTGGTAATTTTTCATTAAATAATTATTTAATAAAAAAAAATATGGTTCAGAAATGCAGCAATAATTGCTAAGATTTATCTTTTATAATGACCTCGTAACAAAGATAAAATCATTTTCATTAAAATTATTGACTAAGAATTCACAAGTCTGCATGAATAACCTTCTAAACCCACATAGAAACATAATAAACTATTTTGCTTAAGAAAGATACTTTTACTATTGGAAGTTATTAGATTCCTCCCCCACCCCCTCCCTTGTCATCAGTCTCCTCTCTGGTTTAATGCAATCCTCCATCCCTTCCTATCTTGTTCAAGCTTTTTCGTCTCAACATACCCCTTAATACCCACGTCCTCAATTATCTGCTTCATATATTCCAGTCTCCGTCTTCCACTGCAGTTCTTACTTTCGACCGTTCCCTCCACTAACAAATTAACCAATCCTGCGTGTCTCAAAATATGACCTACCATCATGTCTCTTCTTTCTGTAAGACTCTTCCACAAACTTCTTTCCTCACCCATCATTTTCAAAACTCGTTCATTTTGTACTTTATCCACCCACTTAATTTTTAGTATCCTTCTGTAGCACCACATTTCAAAAGCTTCAATTTTCCTTCTGTCTGGTATTCCTAAAGTCCAAGATTTGCTGCCATAAAGTTTTAAAAAGTTCTTTCCGAGTCCTAGATCATGAAGGCTCTTTTCGCTACTGCTTTTAACACCATTCCTGCTTCAGCCATCAGTTCTAATTTTACTTCCTAAGTAGCAGAATTCAATAACTTCTGTTATCGCATATTATTAGATATTAGAGTAAATCAAAGAAGAGGAACATTGATATTAAGAAACAGTGTTAATAGAATTAATATCTTCAAATAAATACCTCTGTAGTCATTGGTAGGCCAAGAACAAATCCACAAGCACAGCTAAAAAATGTAATAGTTGTTTCCCACGATTTCAGGCTTTGTGCCTTTATCGCTGTTATGCCTGTAATTACACAATGCCAAATGGCCAGCTGAAAAAGAAAAAATGAATAAAATTATTTTTTCTTGGTTTTTTTTCTTGTTTTTTTTTTGTTTTTTTTGTTTGAAAATGATAGTATCTAATTACAGAAATATAGGAGGAACAGTGATTACAGATGAACAAATCTAGCATTGGGTAGTCATCTACTGAATTTGGTGATCAACTTCTTCATTATCAAAGAGGAAATGATTTGTTCCCCTCTAAGATTATTTAAGTTCCATATTATTACTACTTAAGCCTCGGCAATAAGAAAAATCAAACCAAAATTTGGTCTCAACTGTGGGAGGCAAAGTCAACAGCCTAAGTGTTGTCACAATTTGTCTAAAATAAAAGACATACAGCATTATGAATGAATAACTTAAATATTTGGTAATAGGAAATAAACCTCCCAACTGAATACAGGAGACCTGCAATAGCATGAAATACAATATGAATACAAATACATGATATTCTGAGTGGCTCCTTTGTCCTAAGAATAAATGAGACATATGGAACAGCACATGGGAGTCTATGGTGAGGTCCACCAGTAGATACCCACTTACAGATCATCATATCACATTTTCTGTCACGTGAGAAGGGGTCACCCAAAATATTATGCATTTCTGTTTGTATTGTAATTTATCTTATCGTTGCTCTCTTGACTTCAACTCTATTAAGTGAATGATTAACTTTTCTTGTCAATGTTTTTACTCCTGTCATGAATAATCTATGGTTGATTAGTTGTAGTTGTTGTTGTTGTTGTTGTTGTTGTTGTTGTTGTTGTTGTTGTTGTTGTTGTTATTTAGGTTTTAGGGCACATCGACGACGGGGTCATTAGCGCCCTTATAGTTGATTAGAAGGCTACAAAGTCTTCATGTATTTCATAAGACAGGATAAAGTTTTTGTTAAAAGAACATTTTCACCTTCTCATTATTTTTTTTCAAGAAAATTATGTAGTATATTCAATTGTAAACATAATTTCCTGAACATTTTTTTTAAACAGCTTCTGCATTGATCAAATTACAACAATTAATTCAATCCTGTTTTGTGACTTAATATTGTAAATGTGAAAATTCTAAATACATTTCAAAGATTTGTGAAAAGATTTTTGCATATATACACTTATTTCACATTCTTGTTTTAATCATGTTCTTCTCTCGTCGCTGCCTTCAACTTTGGTGAGTGATGAGTCATTTTAGCTTTCCTTGCAATTTAATCATAATTTGTATATCATAAGTCAATTACAGTATTTTCTCTCTTAATTAATCAAATGCTACTCTACCTTTATGAATAATGTCCTTATTTAGTTTCCTATAATTTCACAAAGTTTAGATGCAAGCTAATTTTATAAATGAAATTCTACAAATAAGAGATGTAGTCAGTGAGATAGACGAATAGTGTGTACCAGAAAGTAAAAATCATTAACAGAAGTATTTATAGGAATCATAAACATTTTATAAAACCAAAGTTTCCAAGAAGTTTCTTTGATAAAAGTATTGTAAGTAGTTTGGATATCATAAATTGTTTGCAGTAGCTAACAAATGATATAATTTACTCAAATTGTAGAGAAAGGAACAAATAGTTAGCACAGGTATCACAAACTTAGTTTTTTGAGATACACATGTATTAAGAAAATTACAATTTTGTGGTCCAAACCATTCACACCATTTGTGTAGTAAACAGAGGCGGCCTTAGGGGATAGCAAACAGGACAATCACCCAGGACCTCGCTCTTGGAGGGGCCTTTCGCAGCTACCCGAGCTGATTAAAGTTTATGTTTAAAAAATATTTTATCTTTAGATACTAGTGATAACAATAAAATAAAGTTGGTTAATTGTTAGTGTAGTATATATTAATAACTATCTAATCAAAATTTCTCATTTAGATGTCACATTTGTATAACAGCAGGAGAAACATCTGATATTGGTGGACAAGAATTGCATGAATAACTGAATATGTTTATCTGTCTATAAGAAGAAAACAATGGCGTTAGCTCGGTGATAATGTTTTTTTCTATTATTACTTTAACTGAATTACTGAAGTGTACCCCACTATCGAAGTAGCCTTGAGAATTATTGTCACAAGACGTAATTCAGTTGCGTCAGCAGAAAGAAGTTAAAAATTATCAAAACATATTTGAGGAATTCGATGCCACAAGATGGGTTTTCGGCCATTTCTATTATTGAATTGAAAATGACATAGCTCATTCGTTAGATTCATGTGCTTTAATTAAATATTTTAGTCTCGGGAAAAGCCGCAAACATCATTTATAAATCCCTGCGTATATCTTTCAGGGCCATAATGTACTTCAGTTTATACTTAAAATTTGTCATCTTTATGTTTAACTTTTAATAAGTCTTCTAACATAATATTTTAAAACTCGAAATACATTTTTTATGATGTTTGCATTTTTTGTCGATCATCAGAAATACCTACTTGCGATTAACATATTTTGTACAAAAGACAAAGGCCTCGCAAAGATCTGCCACCCAGGGCCTCACAATGGCTAAGGTCGCCGCTGGTAGTAAACATTATTCATGTATATACATGACACACCTGGTGAGGAATTTGAATACCCAAACACTAAGGTGCGCCACATGAATGAAATCCAAAATAGCCTTGGTGGACAGTGTGAAGGTGGTGGTGGAAGGTAGGATAGGAAATTGTAATATATTTATAAGCTTGTTAAAACCATAGAAGGAATACAGTAAAACATTTCTATCAGTCGTTCCTAGTAGTAAAATATTTCTAAGTCCAATTTGAAGGCTTCCTTTGTGAAAGATAGAAATTATAGCTAGAGTAGGTTTTCAAGTCCAACGGTCCCTATTGCATTCATTTTCACTGCTAAAACTCATTATGGGGATCATTTTAAAATGTATTTATCATATTCAGAAAAATTTAGTTTGGAAGATATTCAATTTGTTTATCCACGAGGTCAGAGGGAGCTGAATCTAAAATTTGAAATAACTAGTAAATGCAAAAAGTCACAGCAAAGCTTTTATCACCAGATGTAGTCAGCAGCTTGAAGAGTATTTTAAGCATAAAATTAGTTAATTAGAGAAAGGATAAATTTGGTATTTGATTAAAAGAAAAAAATCAAAATTTAAAATAAAGAAGGTAGAAGAAAGAAATTAGTTTCAGGAGATAGAGAAACTCAAGAAGGTTATAATCATATATTAGCTGAATCAGAAAGTTAAAGAATGTTGCAAGATAAACAAGATCTCCAAAATGTAGTGATTATTGAAAAATGCGCCAAGCTTGATGACGTAAGAGAATTATGATTAATTTAATAGAAGCTTCCTTGTGACTAAGATAGGTTAAGACAGGTTGAATAAGCTACCAGGAAGCCCAAGTGTTAATTAAAGTTCAAGATAGTAGGTACTTAGTAATATTTTCAAAGTAGAAAGCTGACATCACAGAGACAATCAATTTGATAAACAGAATGCAGCCATCTTGGCGCACGAGCATTCTTTCATCAGTTTTCGGTAAGGTCAGCTTGTATGTAGCTGGTGGAGCTATGGCTTCTCGTGGTTGTGGTAGCTGTAGTGCATCCTAATAATGCAATAGTTATACTTTCATCTTGGTAGGGGGCCGGATGAGAGTTTATCTTCTCTCATGAACGTGCTTAACCTGCAATTATCAATGGAACAGTTAATCTGATAGCCTTATCCAGAAATTTAGAATCTGGTACTAAACTTTTGTAGGAGAACCTTATTGGAAGATTATAATTTATGATGGCACTATAAACAATGTTCAGTGTTTTCTTTTAATTATACCTATCATGCTTGAGGTTTATATCAAACGTGTGGTGACCGCTTTATTCAATTACAACTTGTACCAGAGACAATGGTCATTCTTATTATTGTTACAGTACAGACAGTGAATGTTAAAGTTGGAACATTGGTGTTTGCTGCAGTGGAGGCAGGTGGGTTGGTATATGAGGTTTATTCTAGCGTATATGACACGTTCAGTGTTGGGAAAAGTTTCCACACATTATTGCACTGCTAGGTGCATGCTGCAAGTTTTGCAATGTGTGTTTTTCATGTGAAGGATCCTTGTGGCACTATAGAAGCATCTGAAGTATTTATGGACCAAAATGTTCTTGAGAATGGGTTGTCTGCTGAAGCATGTGCAATGATTAGAGGGAGGGGGTGTGGGGCAGTGGCCAAGATTTTGTGGGGAAGGAAGCGCATTTCAGGTGTATCATCATGCTTCTTCCCTGAAGCGCATTTCCTTCTCAACAAGATCCTTCCAACTGCCCACAACAGCATGCACACCAAGTTACTAGTATTTATTCCAGTCTGACAACAGGAGAAACTTTTTCTATTATTGGACATGCCACACCCCCTACAACACATCTTATACACCAACACAGTCAAATCCACTCACCAGTTCATATATAGGCCTCACCACTAACTAAACTTCCATCAGAATGAATGGCCAACCCCCACACTGCCCACCACATTCATCTCAGTTTTCATTCACATGGTGAGCCTCACTGGCACACATCCAAACTCGTTGTCGTGTCTCTCATCAGTACACATGAATGATGTCTACAACTGAAATATTGTAATATGTGTTCATTGCTGCCTTCTGTCTTATTTCGAGGGAGAAAATATTTTGCTTCAGGTTCAGGAATAATTGAGCTTGAATTATTTGTATCAGTTCATTGTGGTAATAAATAGCATAATGTAAAATGGAAATAATAGATGTTTCTGTTTGATAAAATTATTAATTATATTTCACTTGTTTCATATTCACAAATATATCATATTTCAGTTGTAGCATTGTGAGTTCCATTTAATCAATTCAGAAAGGATTTATGGTATTGTTTAGAACTGCCTTTTTGAAAAAGAAATGTAGTTAATTTTTTTTTTTTTTTTTTTTGGGGGGGGGGGTGGACATTTTTTTATACTTTTCTGAAAATATATTTGTTGATGACACCAGGAAGGCAATGTATTAAAGAAAACCATTATGGATGCAAGAAAATTAATGGTAGCCTAATATGCAAGTATAACTTCTTACCTGCTGATTAATGCCAAACATGATGAGAACAAAGAAAAAAAGCACCGCCCAGAATGGTGAGACAGCTTCAGAGCCAAGAAGAGCAAATGTAGCTGGGGCCAACTCTGTAGCTAGCCTGAGCACCTGATAACCACTTTCACTGCCTGTGTTTATTCCAGGCAAAAGCACTCGAGACCCCACAATGAATACACTGTGTGGCATGTATCGCACAGGAGTTCGAGCATACAGGGGGTGAAGTGGTGCCCCTTCAGGTTGTAGGAAAGTTACAGTTGAGAGCCGTTCTGTAAAAAGATAAACTGTCAATAAACATGAAGTTTATACAATATGACTCGAGTAGATTAACACTTCATCTTGAGAAGAAAGTATAGTTTATTTTGTTACAATTATGATCATATCTACATGTCTTATATCTGTGACCTGCACACAATAATTTGCTCATTTATATTAATAGACCAAATGATTAGTGTTCCTATAAGTGAACTCCTTAATTAGTCAAGGCAAAAGTCACAAGGAATACTAAAGGGGGAGAGGGGAAACTCCAAATAAATATTTCACTGTTGACTTTTTCAAGTTCCTCTACCAGAGATTGCATTACAAAGAATGCTGCCACGTGTTTGTCAACCAAAGGCATTAATTAATTCTGAATAAACGAAAAGTGAAAGGCTAATCACTTTTGTCTACCAAATGCATTCATGCTCAATAAAGGAGTTGCAACTGGCAACAATTATATGAAAAAATTCTTCCTGGATACTTTCATCTCTGTGATTAGTCCTATGTCTTTTCCTGAAATCTTTTGGTTTAGTTCTCCATGAATATTTTAAATTAGGAATTTTTTCATTTTTATTTTTTCTTATATAAACAGCATATTCTTGTTGACATAGATTTTACTATTTGTATACCATTTCGTAGACTTGTAAAACATTTGGTTTATAAGTTGTTGTTGAACAGTTCATTTTTCCAGTATTAGAATGTCTTTGAAGAAGATATGTTTTTATATTACATTCAAAAAGATAATTCATTATATATTAAATTGTCTATGCACATTAAGTCAGTAAATACTTGGCATGGGGTCACATGAGCAGCATAAATTCAAATTCCACCTTCATAGTGTACTTGACAGATGCTAAAACTTTCTGATTTTTTCTCACATATCATTTTTGACACTGAGAAGCCATTCAGGAACAGATTTACTTCTAGCAGTGATTTTTAATGTATCTTTCTTAATTTCTCATTGCCGTTGGGGCTTTAGGGTACATCAACACTTTGGTTATCACTGTCCAAAAAGAACTAAATGATTAAATGACAAATTAATTACCATGCTGCTGTTAGAAAATGATAAAGAACAATGAATATATATCTGTCTGGTAGTAATGAGGATAACCAGGGTACAGAAAAATGGTCTGCCTCAAGGAAGTGTCCTTTTCAACATATATTCAAACGATTAGCCATTACAGCCAACTACCAGGAGCTTATATGTACACTGGCTACCTTGTCCTGGCCACACATAACACAAATATTGAAGCAGTAGAAAAAAAAATGTCTGCCACCGTTGAATACCTATCAGTCTATAATAATAATAATAATTGATAAAATTGCGATGGAGTGCCCGCTCCGGTGGCAATCTCCCTACACACCCCCCTTTCTCCTTTCATCTTCCAACCTACTTTTGCCTCCACTAATTTTTAATTTAAATTCCTTCAGGCTTTCATTACTTCTCTTGGCAATTTATTCCAGTCCCTCACATCCTTTCTTATTAAAGAAAATTTTCCCACACCCTTATGCCTGAAATCAAGTGCCAGCTTGTGGTCATGGTCAACTTTACCCTTCCAAACACCTCTCTTAATTTTCCCACCAAAATCTTTACATGCTTCATTATGAGTATAGGCTTTGTACACTCCCATGACTCTCCTTACTTTCCTTCTATCCTCCAATGAATCCCACTCCAGCTCCTTTATCATATTAGTTACAGATTGTGTTCTGCGGTAATTTCCAAAGACAAATCTGGCAGCCCTCCTCTGCACCCCCTCCAATTCCTGTATTTGATACCCAAAATGTGGATCCCAAACTACACCACCATATTCCAGCAGTGGTCTGACCAAACTTTTGTACCCCAATTCCCTTACTTCTCTAGTGCATCCCCTCATCACTCTTTCCAACAGTTGAAGGATTTTGAACCCTTTTCCTACTACCTGTCCAATGTATGTTACCCTTTTAATTTTGCTATCAAATGTTATGCTAAGGTATTTACATTTCAAGTCTTCAATAAGTAGCTCCTCCCCCAATTTATAATCTTAATCAACCTTTAGCTTTTTATCTGCGTACCTAATAAGCTGGCTCTTCTTTGCATTTATCTTTTAAGTCACTTAAGACTTAAGCTTTCAAAAACTGTAATGTATGTATACCTTTCATCTAAAAAAAAAAAAAAAAAAATGTTCAGCTTAAGTTGAAATTAATGTGGTCAGGTACTGAACTTCAGATATGCAACACCCCAAAATACCTGCGAACAAACTATTCATACATCAGCAAGGGCCCTTGTTACTCTGTTGCAGAATATGCATGCTCAGTTTGGTATTCATCTCACCCCAAACAGGTGGATAACACCTGTAGGCTGGTGATAGGCTGCCTAAAACCTACTCCAGTTGACAGGTGGTGTCAGCTTTTAGGGATTGCACCATCCAGTATCAGAAGAGAAGTGGCTGCAAACAAGGAGAGAAAAAAGTAGAATGGAAAAGTGTTCATCCACTGCTTGGCCATGCACCACCATCTCAGAGACTAATGTCCAGAAAAAGCTTCCTGAATCTAGGGAACTATTTGGGTCACTTACTTAACAACATGTTGAGCAATAGATACTTTCAGATATACTCTGATAATGACAGAAGCAGAATATTTTTACTAAATGATGGTTTACCCCAAGGATCTGTTTTAGCGCCCCTGCTATTCAATTTGTATACTCATGATTTACCAGAAACATCTTCAAGAAACTTTACTTACGCTGATGACATTTGTTTGGTGAACCAGAACCCCAACTTTTCTGATGCAGAAACAACTTTATCAGCTGATCTGGAAAAGTTAGATGACTACTTCAAGAAATGGTGCCTCCAACTAAATCCTTGGAAAACAGTTATTTCAACATTTCATTTACGCAACAGACAAGCACACTATAAAACAGAAGTTAAATTGAGAGGTCAACTCTTGCCGTATTGTGGCACACCAAAATATCTGGGTATAACACTGGAAAGAACTTCAACTTCAAACAGCATCTCTCAAATGTGGCTGCCAAAGTCAAAGTGAGAAATAATACTATCCAAAAGCTTGCAGGTACTTCATGGGGAGCCAGTGTTCACATTCTAAGATCCACAGCCTTAGCTCTGTCATACTCTGTTGCTGAATACTGCTGCCCATCCTGGATCGATAGTGCCCATACAAAGAAGATAGATGTGCAACTCAATCAGGCAATGAGGATAATTACGGGATGTATTCAAAGTACGAACACCATATGGCTTCCAGTGCTATGCAACATCTCTCCCCCCCCCCTCCCCAGCACTAAAAATATCAGAAGCTCTCGTAAAAATCTGGAAAAATATCCTGAAGAACCCTCAGCTGCCTATACATCAAGACATGGTTCAAGCAAAACACCAACGCTTGAAATCAAGAAATCCACCATGACGCACAGCAATCAACCTTACAGAATCCTCTTTCAACATCAATTAGCTGTGGACAACTCAATGGGAGCAGTCACCAGTAGCCAATAAAAATGTAGTTGAGAACCCCTCAGTAAGGTTACAAGGTTTCTATCTCCCAGGCGGCAGTGGAGAATCATCAATCGGATTTGAACAGGACAAGGCAGATTCGCCTGCTTATTACACAAATGGGGCTGGGTAGATTCTGCAAATTGTGACTGTGGAGCCACCTTACAGACAATCAATCACATCGTTTCTGACTGTCCTCTTTGGGCCTACAAGGGAACAATGGTGGAAATACACGATGCATCAATCAGTGCAGTTGACTGGATTAAAACATTAGATCTCGAGATATGAAATTGTACAAGCTTGTGATATGTACATTTCCTATTGTGTACCTTGTTAAATAATCATACAATAAATAAATAAAAATAAATAATTGGGTCACCTGAAAAGACAAAAGTGCAGCTGTGGGAAATAAAGGTCCCCAATATCTCAGAACCACTGACAATTACATAATGCTTGTCACCTGATCATGAAGAGGAGTGGAACATCTGGAGATCTTTGAATCGATTGTGTACAGGAGTGGGCAGGTTCAAGGCAAATCTGGTGAAATGCAGTTATATTGATGATACTAAAAGTGTTAATGTGCCAGAGGACAAAACCACACAATATATGCTCCAGTGCCCTGTGTACCCATCGTCCTGCAATGAAGATGATCTGTTTTAAGCAGCATCAAATGCACTTGATGTTGTGAAGTACTGGGTGAACTAAGTTTAAAGTAATTATTATGTTCAATTTTTAGCTTGTTTTTGATGTTTGTGAGTCACGAATAATAATACTTAACTAACTGCAGCTGGAGGTCAGGTACAAAGAGCGAAATCTGTACACCAACAGCAATACAAATGGTGCCTATACCAATATTGAAGTAACTCCAAAAAGTAATGCTGTGTGACTGAAAATTGATGGACAACCTGACAACTAATGACCACAACATAATATAGTTCACTACTGTCATGGAATGAGAAACAGCTAATCTGTACAAAAACTACCTTTTTTTTGCCTATGAAGCAACCATCTCAGCATTCCTCTAGACTGATTTGGCAAAACAATGGGAAACTCAACTTTGGATGGCTAGACAGGCATTCAAACCTGCATCCTCCTGAATGTGAGGCCACCAGAGCATTACCGCTCACCCACTGTTCAGTTAAAAAAAATGCTTTAAAAGGCAATACAATATAAGAGAGGCTTTACTGCAGAGAAGCTTTCTTATCTCCTGCAGTATTAGGAGAAGACTTCAACATGGACAACATACCGAGGGAATTAACATGGGCGATTCAGGATGCAGTGAGAGTTGCTGTTCCTCTTAGGAATACTGGTGCTACACAGATAGATCTTGGACTGTGGAAGTGCAAGCACCAACAGCAAAAGTAAGACAAGCTAGAAAAGTTTTTCAAACAGGGCCGCATTTAGGCATAGGCTACCTAGGCTGTAGCCTAGTGGCACGAACCACATGCAAAAATAAAAATATATTACTTGCCATCATCCTGTAGACATGCGTGTGAATAATCGATATTGTATTTTTAATCTTTCTCTATTGCGTGCTTTCGTGGTGTTAATCATCTTTTATCTTTTGCTTCATCTTAATAAGTAAGCCTACTGTTTCATATTGTTACTAAAACTTTTGAGTTTGTTATTTCGTGGACTTTTGCTGAGGGAGTTTGGTTGCAACATCACTAAAATAGGCAGCACCTGATCTGTCATCATCAGTCAGAAAATTGAATGTGCGAGCATCACTGGGTAACATGGTTCTCTTCAGTCTCAGAAACGATACAGAAAGCACTTTCGATTTTTCATCATATATTTAGACTATCATTACATATTCAATACTTTGCATTAAAAGAATTATTAATTTAATAATAAGTAACCAATATTGCTTTATACATAAGGGGCCGCAGCATAATTATAGCCTAGGGGCCTACAGATCATAAAGGGCCCGTACCATATGTGTAGCCTAGGGGCCCACAGACCCTAAGTGTGGCCCTGCTCCTAAAGGATCAAAGCAGCAGCAGAAATAGATTTTATTCTCATTAGATATAGGCAAATTTAAGTAGAATATAAGCAAAATCAAAGCAGATGAGAGGATTTTGTGAAAGAAAAACTTAAGGTTAATCTATGAAGAATAACATATAAATTATTCACTGGTAAAATATGAGCTCTCACGACATTGTCCTCAGTCAGAAGAGAAGATGGATCAATTACAACTAACTGGAAGGAACCAATGGACGAGTTATTGAACAGCTTACTACAGCACAATTGGCCAGAGGAAAATGCCTGTTAACAAGATGAGCTCTACCGCAAAATGTGGCAATCATGTCATGGACAGAGACATCTCACTGGATGAGGTGTAACAGCAGTCAGTTCTCTGAGCATGGGAAAGGCACCAGGAAAAGATGGAATCCCAGCTAAGGTGCTCCAGAATTTGTCTTTGGATAAAGTCCCAGTTCTGTGCAGACTATTTAACGAATATCTTAAGCAAGAAAGATTATGAAGCATCCAGAAGCAAGGTGAAATTGTGATACTCAAGAAGATTATAAGGACTCTCTCACTAATCATACCACCCAATTTGCCATTTAAATGAAGCAGAAAGTGCAGGAAAAAGTCCCGCGCGAAAGGCTCATCTTGGGGGCTCCCAACAGCCGGCAGTGTTTGCAATACACTGTCCAGTGTCATCGTACTACAGTCTCAGAGATGGCTGCAAACATGAGTTGTCCTAACACCACCATAACGAGAGAAATAAGGTTGCCCCTGGGGATGTGTCCATGAACATATTTTCTGGTATTTAGCATTAGAACCAGGAGTGAAAAAACTTCAATGTACACCTGATTTGCTAGGAATGGATGACTTTGCTGATAATCTTCTTATACTAGTTGAAGGGATATTGAGATTTGAAATTGAAATGACGAGTGGAAAAGTATTAAAAATTCTTGAGGAGTGGTGAAATGAAGTGAAACTGATCTTTGGAATGAAACTGAAACGAAATCCTATCATAAAGAGAGACAATGTGAAAATACGCAGGAGTCCAATAAGTAGATACTTGGGGCTGCAACTGGATGAAAGCCTAAAAGTTTGGGTCCATTTGGAGGTGGTCTGTGGAAGATTTTTATGGGCATTTAATAGCATAGGTCAGAGACAGTTCCAAATCCCTGTCTTGGCAAAGAAATCATAGCACAATGTTATACTTGCATCCATCATCAGCTATGCAGTGAGCAATTGGGTCAAACACCTTAGGAAGGCAAAGCCAAGGGAGAAAACCTGGACGCTACAATGAACAATACTAATTACTCTTACCAACGAAAGTCACACAATGTCAATAGCAGCTCTAACAGTAGCAACAGGTGTACTGCTGCTGGAAATAGAAGTGAGGCGTTATTTATTGACTGGAAAAGAACAGGATGGACAAAGGTGTGGAAATAATCATAAAAGAGTTAACCACAAAGAAGGAATTGTGAAATGTACTGATTGAGGAATGGCCAATTGAGTGGCAAAACTAGCAAAACAGCTTGTAGAACCTACGACACATTCCGATCCATAGTTGAAAGAATCAGCATGGAAGGAATGTTCATCCTTTTCAAGGGCTAATTCAATACATCTCTGGCCATGGATTGTACAGAAATTTCTTATGTAAATATGGACTTTCACCAACCAGCAGGTTTAAGTGTGAAGAGGAAAGCACACCAGAGCACATGATGTGGGAATGTTGAACAATGGCCAGGATGAGGATATCACAGCAGCAGCTGCTGCAAGGTCCGAGGATATTTGATATACTGCATTCAGAAAGATTATGGTACTTGCTACATGAAAGTGCAGAAATAGTATAACAAAATGTAAAGTGAAAATGTAAAGAAGAAAGCTGAGGGTGGGAATTGATGAAGACAACCACCGTGACTGGCTGAAATCACCTTTGGTTTTCCCAGAGGAGTCTTCCTTCTGAGTGACTGCTGGAGTCTCCACAGTAGATGATTCAATGAGAGAGAGGTACAACCAGGGTCACAGTCCAGGCTGCAAAAGCCGAGAGAATGTATATTGTTCAACTGGCCATCTGGATATTTGAAGTCCTCTAATGAGGTGCAAAACATAAGTCAGATTGTCAAAGTATTGACTTTATATATATTGAAGGTAGTTTCTAATATGTAGGATTAGTAAGGAATCTTCAACCAATTCTTTTAATAGCTGCTCCAGTGCTTATCATAAATTTTGTTTACAGTACAAGATCTTAGACCATATTTTGTATGATGTACTTCAAGACGTTAAACACCAGTACACAAATCAGTGGTCAGACTGGTGGCAGATTTTATACTTGTAGGATGCAGTCAGATAATCTTTGATATTTGAACAAGAGTGCTTCATTTCCTTATTGCATGATAAGATTGTCATATGCCTGACATAAAATGACCAGCATTTCTCAGTTTATTCTTGCAGTGTATTGTTTCAAATAGAACAGTGTCTTGGATACATCACAGCTACAGCTCAAGTATGAGCTTCCCCTTTAGTTTTTGACTTCATAGGTAAATCATGTCCTCCCAGCTCAATTTCATTTGTTTTGGCTTGGTTGAGGGGGCAAATAGTCTGAAGACACTTTTCGTTTTGTTAGTAAGCAAGAAATATATGTGGCCACTGTTAAAGTTTATTGAGAATCCAGTTCATGGAAAATTCCAGATTATTTGCTTGCAGATGGTTACCTGCATACAGATGAATTTAAAAAACACTGCCCAGTTAAGTTTTTCATGGTTTTTGAAATGTTAGTCAAAAGTAAAGCAGTTAAAACAGTTTGCAGTTTCACATTGCAACTTAATACAGATTGTAAGCATCTTAGAATTTTAGTAAATTCTAGCCTCTCACCTCTAGGCATCAGGGGTAAAGCTTATTCTGTAGTAAAAGACAGTTTTCAGTTCATGTATAGGTTATGGGAGTAAAGCTTTATGTAGCATAGAGACACAGTAACCAAAACACACTAAATAAAACCCTTTAGGGATAATAAAAGTATTCAAAATTAAATAAATGCTCTAAATAAACCTTTGATAACAAAAAGAAGACATCAGTTGGGGAGGAAATAGATTAGATCCCACAAGTTCAATTTCAAATAATAGATTTTGATATAGGTTAACTTTGTAGTTTCTAAACCAATTTGAATGCAGTAAAGACCTTCAGTAGTTGCGAAACGCCGAATATAAACTTTGAACGATAATAAATAAACTTTAAAACAACTGAAAATTAAATAATCATCAGTAATCTAACTTTGTAATTATGAACTTCTAACTGGGGAGCATTTTGTCATTTTTAAACCAATTTAGGAGCAATAAAGTAACTTAATAGCAAATAAACCAACTAAACTAACTTTCTGTAATGATATGAACACCTTTTACTAACCTTAAATATGATAATCCAAAATAATCCAGTTTAGTACACAAGAAATTTCTAATATTTGGCCTTTCACTGTTTTCACACACTTTCGAACAAAATAAAGTAATTGTAGGGAAGTAATCATGCAATTAAAATATAAATTCACTAAAATTTCGTAGTTTCTGAACGTTCAAATAACTTAAATCAATTTTTATACTTCGTCAGATACTCTGCACTTTTAATAATTTTTATCTCAAAATCCTAGAGAACATTCGAAATAAAAAGTAGATTTCTGGGAAGACCTAAAAATCTAATATCACATATAATAATTTCAAGTAATTCCAAGTAATAGAACCGATCTTATAGAGATCTTAAAATTTATTTTTCATCACGACCATGAGGTCAACTTAGAAATATTTTCCAGCCGATCTAAAGTAGATACAGAGATGAGATAACTTTCAGAATATGTAATTTAATTCAGAGAATCTCGTGGTAATTTTAGATTTGCGATAAAAATAACAGAAATAAAGTTATAAAATTAAAACTGAAATTGCACTTTGGTTACGTCGTAGTTAAACTTTCCCTGCACCAATCTTAATAAAAATTACACCAATAAACTCAGGAATTTTAGTAGAAAACGGTGATAATAATAAAATTTGCATAAATTGTGGCATTAACAAAATGACGAAATGTAGAAGTTTCGAGAACAAAAGTACTTCCCCAAAGTAGAGAAATAGTTCACTCCTACACTTACAACTTTTAAACCAGCTGCTTAAAATTATTCACTAAATATCCATTATTTCACAATTAAATATGTCGAAACACTGTCACACCTAAAGTTTTGGATAACCGTTTAGTTACTGAGATATTTCTGGCCTAAATCGTAGAAGTGTTAGCAGAAAGTTGTGTTTTGGCTCTGACGTCAGCGAAGGTATAAATCACAGGACGCGGTGGCGACGGCGTCTCTTTTCCGGGTTTGAAGTCGTGCTAATATGTTCTAAGCGTGTGTGCGTTGGTAGGTTAGCAACTCCGACTTATGTTGGTAGCTCAGGTCTTCAGTTGGCACTACCGGGTTCGGCCATCATGGTTGGGGCGTGGCATTTGTTTACTTAACATGAACTGGTAATTCTCATCGGGGTTTGGTCGGCTTCTACTTCTCTCCATAATCTGTGATTTTTGGAACGATTGTTCGATAGCCTGAGCAACTTAAGAATGCTGTTTGAACTTTGAATTTCATTTTAAATAAACTTGAAGAATTTTTGGAAAAGTGAACTGTTTCATTTCTGTAACTGCTAACATACCTTTTCAATATTTGGGTTTTTCAAATATTGTGGCGACCTGTAGCGTTCTAGTTGTATCCGGGCAACATGGTCAAATTAAATTAAAGTATTCAACAAGTTTTCATCGGACTTGGAGGTGTGAACAAGAGAGTAAGTTAAGGCACATAGGCGATACTCTACCCCGGTATCGGTCAATGTTCCCTACAAGATTCTCCCATTTCATCTTATATAATATGTTCACTCTTTTTAAACAGACTCAATAATGTGTTTGAGAGAAGCAAGTTTTGATCTTCAAGGTATAGACATCTATTATGACTCCTAGAAGCCAAAATACCACTTCCAAAGCTGATTGATCATTTGCATGCTTTATACCAACCGAGAAGTTGAAGTGCACATTTGATTAGATATTAAGTTAATTTAGCCACATAATCCATTATGTTCTTGTATTGATAACAGCCTCCATCAGAGTCATAAATAATTTCTTATAGTTTCAATGACTTTTAAGTCTGGGATAACTTTTACTAATAATAGGAATCAATGTGTAGCTTACCATACTTCCCACTTGTTTCCTTTCGTCTTATAATTATCATGATTTTTTTATTACCATTATTAACATTATTTCAGAGCTGTTACAAAGCAGTTTACACTCCATGTGGAATTAAATAAAGCTTATAGTAGACTAATCACTGTAATTATACATTGTTATTGAGCAATGTAGTAAGATTACAATAAAATGAGCTGGGTTGGGCTTAAAACTTTTCATATTAATTTTTATCATAAAACATCTAACAGTAGTAACTTACCAAAGGAACTAGGAATATAATTGTAGCCACTACTAGCAAGAAGCTGAACACAAGTGTTAGCCAGAAATGCTGCAAGCAGCAATATTGCCAGAGTTATAACGATAACAAGGCTAACATCTCTGTGCAGAAGATGCTTGTGTTGGTTATGAGATGTTATTTGCATTACAGCTGCTCCAAGCAAACCCCATGTATAGAAAACTTCCGTTGTAGCAGCAATCCAACACTGAAAGTACCACAAATTACAGAATTATTTTTTATGCAATAGATATGTGACACTATATACCTTGCTAAATATAAAACATAAGTAATTTCAGGATTTGAGGTGAACAAACAAACAAAATATTACCCAATTTTCTGTGTGTATTTCTTTCCAAAAAATTGAAAGAAGACTACTCAAAACGACTGCTCTCTGAACCATGTAATGACTGGTTGCACCACTCTTACACAATTAACACATTTATTAGCAGTACAAAACCATAAAACAGTCAAACAAGATTATATTTCAAGATTTATAAAACCAGACCAATATTAAGGTGATATTTATTCTTCATCTTAAACATGACTGGATTACAGTTTTTCTGAAGTAGTGTATTCAGTAACATTTCACTGTAAATAATTAGG
Organism: Vandiemenella viatica; assembly: GCA_031002005.1. Lineage (NCBI taxonomy): Eukaryota > Metazoa > Arthropoda > Insecta > Orthoptera > Morabidae > Vandiemenella > Vandiemenella viatica. The sequence goes on along the minus strand of CM061921.1, from coordinate 66,721,985 downwards.
AAACTGTTTCAAATGGAACACCAAATTTGTGTTGTTTGCTATGTGCAAAATTAGTTTTATTGGTTTATGATCAATTATTACACATATTGTAACAAACACATCTTGTACCATTCATTACATTCATAACCATTAGAATAATTAATAAAATGTGGAATATTATAGTGCGCATTTGGGCACTGTGCAAAGGTGTGGAGCGGCAGATCTGAGGAATGCCAGCAGGCCGGTTCCTAGAATTAGCGAGGGGAGAAGCGTGTGTGCCTAATGGAGGGGAGATTTGTGCGTGCCAGGTAGACAAACAGGGTGATCTACAAAAATTTCTGTTTTTCATGTGGCATGACAAACGAGAGGAGAGAAGTGCTAATCGGTGCTGGCCGGCATTCGCGATCGGTCGATGTGCACTGTCTGTGTGTTAATGCGACTGTGCTGCCTGGAACGGGACATCAGCTATTTTGTTTGAGCAGATGCGCTCAGGCAAAGGACGTCCTGAGGAACTGTGCCACACTAGTTCATAGCAGAACAGAAAACTTCATCCAGTGTGTGTGGCCGACATCAAATTCGGTAATTATATACTGCCATATGAAGGACATTGTGCTAGCCACAAGTGCAAGTCCATAGCATTGCCCAGCTACGACCCTGCAGATAAGAATTCTCATTGCCCAGAGCAAACAATCATTTGACAAGTGAACACTTAAAATATTGAATATTTCACTGTGTAATTTTGTGTATTTTATGTAAAATACCCTGGCATCCGCAGAAGGACAGTTGATTGATTTTAATTAATTGTTGTTATAAAAATGTCATATCAGTAATTTTAATAAAACACTGATAATTTCTCATACAAAATATTCACTTAAGTTCTACCTTCATGATAAAAATTAATAAAATAATTAGATTAATTACTTTTCATTTAGCTAATTAGGTCAAAATACTACAATATATAAAATACCTTTGTGTTGATGAAAAATTCACTCCAAACTGTTTCTGGAAACACCTGATGACCAGCAGAAGTTGTTGCCAGCCCCAGTATTTTGGTACAGAGAATCAACATACCAAAGACAGAAAACAGTGTGAATACATAAACAACCTTTCCATACGATTTCAATCCTGTAAAATAAGTAAAATTGTCAGTACATGAGCCAAATCAAATAAGTTTTTGCATTTCATCCATAAAAAAGTAAAATGCATCTCCAGTGGTAGTCACAATGAAACAGAACAATAACAGTATAACACAAAGTTTATGGCAATAATGAGAAGGACAAAGCTTTATGATAGTAAAAATAAAGAAATGGTAAGGAAAGTAAACCTAACAATTCAAAGTTCACCACAACCCAAGGTTTATAATAAATAAATAGTCAGATGTAAAAGAAGTGTAAACCAGAGGCCACTACAGATTTTTAACATACGTTTAGCACACCACATTGGTGTCAATTCCCTACATTGCTTTGGCATCAGGTAAGGGACGTATGTAGTGTGGGAGTGAGAGGGTAGTACACGAATGTCGATTTATGGAAGTGGTTGGAGGGAGGCGAAGAATTAAAACAATAATGCTGAGAGGACATCTAGTGTGGAGGATGTGTTCATATTCTAGTTCCCATTAGTATATATTTTAAAGAGTATAATGTTTACATGAAGATAGCTTGAGAGTTTGTAATATGAAACAAATGACGTAGGAAGAGGCATAATCAGAAAATGGATGATCTTCTTTATGAATATTTGTTAGCTTCTATCCATTTATATATCTAGATCAGGGGTCCCCAAAGTGGTCGGTATCGACCCCTGGGGGTCGATAAGAGTTCTCCGGGGGTCGATTAATACCCGGGGGTCGAAAGGGGGTCGATTGATAAAAAAGAGGATCAGTTAAATGGTCTAGGAAAAAATGGGAATATTCCAACAAAAATCCAAAATAACTGACTAGCCCCGTTATAACTTGAGTCGCTTTAGGTATGTGTTAAGGAGAAAACATACTGGAGAGGAAAGCATAGCAACGACGAGAGCGAAGTACAAAGCAGCGAAAACAAACAAACCAATTGGATTGTTGCGGTGACTCTTACTGGGGCGCAAAGCGGTGAGGTAATAATGGAGCAAAGCTTATCGTTCAAACTGTTTGATTTCGCCGCTTTATTCTTCACTCGCATTGCTGGTTTGTTAGTGGTTGTTCCTGTGAGAAACGAATGTAGACCAATTTACGAATTGTGTCTCTTCTAATGTCCGTCTTTGGGGTAAGAAAGAAGTTCAACATCACAATTATTTTATTTTACCTAAGCTACGAGATGAACTCAACAAGTATTAAAACTTTATTTTTTATTTACTTCGGGTATTTAAGCATTTTATATTCGGGAGGACGCTGGTTCGAATCACCGTCCAGGCATCCGGATTTGGGTTTTCCATGGTTTCCCCAAATCACTCAAGGCTAATGCCGGGATGCTTCCTCCAAAAAGCCATGGTCGAATTCCTTCCAGTTCCTTCTCCGCAGTTCCATCCCGCCTCTAGTCACCGCGCTGTCGACGAGACGTAAAGCCACTCTATGTATTGTATATCTAAATGTAGATTTTGTCCTTTACATAGAAGATATCGTAATATACCGAAAACCATTAAATTTAGATACTTCTTTTTTATCTTTTTCCTATCTAATTCTATTGAATAGGTTACTTTTAGATTTAATTATTATTCCTTCAAGTCTAGATATCTATTGTTAGCAAAAAGTAGCAACAATGCACTCTGAGCAAGAACAGGCAGTTCTTTATAGCTTGTGCGGTAATAAGTTGCGTCTCTTACTGCTGCTGTTTTGTTGTGCTGCGACCGTATCGTGTTGTTCATATTATAAATCTGAGTTAATACCTACGATGTTGTCTACCAGTGCTAAGAAGAAATGCAGACAATATTCACACGAGTATTTGAAATATGGTTTTGTGCCATCTTCTGCTAATGAAACTATTCCTATGTGCTTGGTATTTGAAAAACTTTCAGCAATGATGCTAAGAAGCCGGCGAAAATAAAAGACCACTTGGAAAGGATCCATTCTGATAAGAAAAACAGAGATTTTGAGTATTTCAAAATGCTAAAAGAGAAATTGAGAGTTCGGCCAAATTTAAGTACATATTTGAAGTCATCTGCTAGCGCTGATAGTGAAGGAGGACTGAGGACAACCAAAAGCATCTCTCTTAACATGGCAAAGAAAGGCAAACCGTACACTATTGGTGAAGAGATTATAGTACCAGCTATAAAAGATGTAATTGAAAATATTATGAAGAAAGACTCTCAACTATTTTTGAAGTGCATACCATTGAGTGCAAATACTATGCAGCGACGTATAGAGGAAATGGCCGATGATGTGGAAAGAACTTTGACCTCTGAGCTCCAGCATTTTAAGTTTGGTATTCAACTTGACGAATCAACTTTCGGAAGTTCAAATCTTCTCATGGTTTATGTTAGGTTCCATAGTCCATCCCTGAATGACACTGTTGATGAATTTCTGTTTGCTAAATATCTTCAAACTGTTTCAAAAGGTGAGACAATTTTTTATGTTTGCAAGATTATTTGAACAAGCACAACATTCCTTTCGGGAATATTACTGCAGTAGCTACTGACGGTGCACCTGCTATGGTAGGCCGTTATAGAGGATTTTTCGTCTTTCTGAAGGAAAAGGTTCCTAATGTACGTACCGTTCACTGTGTCCTACACAGGCAGCATCTTGTAGCCAAAAAATTGAGTGGCGACCTGCATGATACTCTAAAAGTGTGCATTACGTCAATTAATAAAATTAAAGCTCATCCTCTCAATTCCCGATTGTTTGCGAAGTTATGTGAAGAAAATGATGAACCTTTCAATCAATTACTTTTGCACACTGAGGTAAGGTGGTTGACAAGAGATGATAGTTTGCAGAGGTTTGTTGACTTGTACGACTCGTCTGCAGAGTTTCTTAAGAATGTGGATCCATTACTATGTGACGAGTTAAAACAGTGCAAGAACCATCTTGTTCTATTTGGCAGATCTTTATTCGAAATTTAACGAAGTACAGAAGCGTTTGCAAGGAAAAAATGTTACAATTGTTCAAGCTCGAACAATTATAATGGCCTTTCAACTAAAAATAAACCTGTTAAAATCTTCACTGGCACGTAAAAATTTTAAATATTTTTCAAACATTCGACTACTAAAAGAAAATGAAGAGATACCCGACCGTGATTTGGAGATATATATTAAACATCTCGATAAATTAAGAGAAGACTTCAAAGCACGTTTCGAAGACTTGTAGAACATGCATGTTCCTGAATGGTTTGCTTCTCCATTTGATGTTAACATAATGAAGGTAATGAACGTGGCTTAGAAGATGAACTGATTGAAATATGCGTAGATCTGGAAGCTAAAGCGTTGTTTAAAAATAAAAATCTCAGCGAATTTTGGAGCAATAACAATATTGCTACAAAATACCCCAAGCTCAGAGCAGAAGACTAATCTTTCTTACTTGCATTCCCAATTTCGTTGAAGCTGGCTTTAGCCACGCGAACGCTATTTTAACAAAACAGAGAAACAGACTGAACTTGGAAAACCGTGGTGATTTGCGACTAAAACTTACCAATTTTCAACCGAACATCAGTAATCTTGATGCTGCCCTTCAGACCCATCCATGTCACTAATATCAGCTACTTTAATAAAAAGGTATGTTAACAGTAGTCGTAAAATGGCAGATGTTTTTTCATCGAATATAATTTATTTAAATTTTCAATGATTATTTTGTGTTTTACATTTTATGACACTTACGGTTATAGGCTAGTTTCCATCTATCTATAATTTTTTAATTATTTTTACGGTTATAATAACAGTGTAAAATATCCCTTTTTCTGTTAGTGTTGTTGGGTGGATTTTTTAAGGTGTGGGAACTATAAATACTTTCTTTGTGTTGTTATGCAAGTCTCCTTATCGCTTAGCATCAAAAATGCTAAAAATGATTTAAAATTTTCATCAGTGGCGGATCCAGGAATTTTTCGAGCAGGGGCAAAAACTGTAGAAATGCCACCCCTTGCAACATTATTTGCAGCTCCCATTTTTGCCGTCTGGCCCCAAGTGTCGCCACCTCGATTGTCGGCCAAACACATTGTTGTCGCCGCCCGGCGCCCAGTGTACTAGTAGAGCTAAAAAAAAAAAAAAAAAAAAAAATCCGTGACTTAAATCGCCGCCCTTCAAACATGATTTTGCCGCCTCCTTGAAGTTGGCGCCCCGGTGTACACCCCCCCCCCCCCCAGATCCAGCACTGGTTTTTATTAAACGTTTAATCTGGGGGTCGATGAGAAGACAAATGTTCTGTGAGGGGGTCGACGTGATAAAAAGTTTGGGGACCCCTGATCTAGATGTTGGTGATGCAAATACAGAAAGCAGAGAATTTTAGGAGTTTACAACAAACTGTAAGGAATTTGGTCATAGGTTTATTGAGGACCCATCATGACACTGGCCTGATGTGGTTTAAAAAGAAACCATGGAAAACTGAAATAGGTTAGCTGGACCAAGGATTGAAATTGTCTCCTTCCAAATGCTTGGACCAAATGTTTTACTCACCAACTATGCTTGGTGGAAGCAGAGCAATCTTGCAAATTAACTGGGCTAGTTAGGAAGATTACAGATTGGTGTTTGTCAACAAGGAAGTTTAAGTTAAAGTATCTACAGCAAAATACATGATGTTTAGTGCATGATTAATCTGCAGATGTCTTATTGTCCAACAGGAGTGAAGGAAATTAAAGAAATAAATTCATAGCCTATCAAACTGAGTAGGAAAAACTTCTGTGGAGGGTGATTGTTAAAGTGTGGAGGGACGGCACAAGAAATTAATTCACAGACCCAACCAAGGGGACTGTTATTACCGACACATTTGTACAAGATATTTGCCGAGTTGTTATGATAATACATCAAAATGATTAAATCCAATTCTGTATGTAGCACAGAAGATACCATTCAAATAAAAATTATTTAAAATTGATAACAGAACAGGAATGATTACAAAGTAATAGATGAAGATCTGCAAGCATTCCAAAAAAGAAAGAAATATGTTTAGGAGTACAAAATGTAATATAAATGTTAGGCTCAATATAATAGGCTAAAGGTAAGTGATTTATATGAACATCGACAACTGCAGCTGAATCTTATTTAACATATAATAAGTAATACAAAATTACATTAGTTCCATATGGAAGATGACAGTGTTAATCTTAACACCGATTGTCAACAGACCCTAGCTCAGAGAAATAATAATACTAATTGATAAAACTGTGATAGAGCGCCCGCACCGGTGGCAATCTCCCTACATACCCCCCTTTCTCCTTTCCTCTTCCAACCTACTTTTGCCCTTGACTAATTTTTACTTTAAATTTCTTCAGTGTTTCCGGTAAATTATTCATCACTTCTCTTGGCAATTTATTCCAGTCCCTCACATCCTTTCCTATGAAATAAAATTTTCCCCCACCCTTATGTCTTAAATCAAGTGCCAGCTTGTGGTCTTGGTCAACCTTACCCATACAAGCACCTTTCTTATTTTTCCACCAATATCTTTCTATGCTTCAACACCAGTATAGGCCTTGTACACTTCCATGACTCTCTTCACCCTCCTTCTATCCTCCAATGAGTCCCACTCCAGCTCCTTTCTCATATTAGTTACCAATTATCTTCTGCGGTAATTTCCAAAAACAAATCTGGCAGCCCTCCTCTGAACCCCCTCCAACTCCTGTATTTGAATGAAAAATGTGGATCCCAAACTACACCACCATATTCCAGCAGTGGTCTGACCAAAGTTCCTACATATAAAAGAATATAATCTCCTGTTGGGATATAATCAATAAATGTATGCTACATTCTTTATATGTATCAAAGGTATGGCATGTAAGTGATCTAGCAACTCTGTTAAAATATTTAGAAACAGAAAACAGTATACATCACATTTCTCCTCTTTGTTTCCTCAGCTGGAGCATAGTGATTGTTAATAATTAAATATGAGGTGGAAGAATTGTAAGCTGTTAAAAAAGAAGCTCATCAATTATAGATAGATCATAGTTAGTTGGAAGAACAATTGGTTGTCTGCTCTGTAGAACTTTATAAACTGGAACAGCAGCATGTGCTGTTTAATGTGCCAGAAATATAAGTAATTATAACAAGAGTAAATAAGGAATCCATACTATATATTAAAATAGCAGAAAGTCACTGCAAGTATGTTGAAATACTAAGAACATAAATTTTAAATTGTAGCTACGTAGAAAGAATAGTTCCTAAGTATAAGTCAAATAACTAAAAACAAAAACAGTAACCATGGACATGTATTTATATACTAACCTTTACTTAATGAAACAAATACAATCATCCATACCACTGCCAGATTAAAAGTCACTTGGAATTTGAGATGTCCAATTGAAGGATCTGGGTTAACAAGACTGTGTCGCTGGAGTACTACGCCATTCAAATAGTCTGGTACTGTTTCCTCAAGCTTGTAGGAACCATTTATGTGAGTTTGTGACTCTGCAACAATAATAATACAGAATTACTTTAATTGATATAGATTCAGTTATAGGTAGATGACCAGTCTGTCTTTAACAAAAAGCATGTCCTTACCATCACGGTACTGTTCATACACTCCCCAAGGATAACGGTCTTTATTTGTTATGAAGGAGTCTCGAAAATAGATAAACATCCATGACACTCCAACAATACTGTAGATGCCAATCAGAGTGTGAGATATTAAAAGTGCTATTCCAATACCCTGTCAACAAAGATATTTGTATATTAATTGGTTAAACAAGTAAAGTAACTTGCAGATTAATTAACTAAGTTGTAAGATATATGATATTAGTGTAAACAAACTAAATAAAATGGGTTAAATATCAAAATTTCATCACAAATTGTGATAAAACTTTCTGGTGACTAGAAAAATTTGGCAGAAGTGATGTTATAAATATTGGGATTTGCCCATGGAGTAATTTTTAAACATGTGTTACAAAAATATTAGTTTTGGTACAGTGAAACCATTGATATTCAAGACATAAATTTTTACACATCTATAAATGTAAATAAAAACTGATCATGTTCAAATTCACATAGGCAGTGAATAAGATGACAAATAGAATAAAACCTAGATAAAAGAATCATATAATTTTGTATGATTGGAATATCAATCCAACTACCTTGTAGGAATGTTCCAACTCTTTCTATATTGTGCCAGTCTCCCATTCTACAAGTCCCCAATGACACCAGCACCACCAACAATCTGGATCATATACTTTAATCTTTGTTTTCCTTTATAGTTCTTCATTTCCATATTACCAAATCATGACTTATCCATAAATTTGAGCCATTATCTCAAACTTTTATAAGTGTTGTTCTGTGATTTTCTTTATTTACATATTTTTCAATGCATGTTAATTTCATACCTAAGCAGTCCAATTTTCAACATCACCTAATGTACTGCACAAGAGTGTGCTACCCGATTTGTTGTTAATAAATGCGAAATGTATTTTGCAATTTTTCTTTGATTTTTTTAAGAATATATTAGTGAATAATTTTGAATGTTAAACCAATGGTACAGTATGGAAGTATGAAGATGGCTTTACAAAATTACTTGTCATAGTCTCTAATGAATGTTTGAATAATCTTGTAATTTCCCCTTCCAAGACTTTAGCAATTCTACAGAAATCTTATTTACTCCTTCTGTTATCTTAAAGTCTAAATTACAAAAACAGGGTTCTTCCCTTTCAATTCAATTTTCAATATCATCAACATCAATATATTTTTCTAGAAAATTACTATCCATGTTTTTACCATCATGCAGTATTACAATACATTCCTTCCACCTGTTAGCAAATGTGAATGTTGAAAATTTTAAAGGAAAATGACAGTTGAAAAACTAGAGCTTCAACTCTAAAACCACATGGAACACTAATGACTTTATGAATAAAAATGTAACGAAGAAATGAAATTATTATACCTGGAAAATTGGAGAAATCTTCCACATGTCCATGATGCCAGCATTTAAATATTGGCCAAGTGATGCTTGTACAATAAGCATTGGTATTCCAAGCACAATTGTAAGAAAAATAAATTGCACAATATAATTTGCTGAAAAAACAAAAGAGGAGAATGAGATAATTACCTACATAAATACAAAAATATTATAACCCAATTATACTATTGTTCTCTGTTCCCAGATGCAACTTGTGGCCAAAAAATAATTTGCACACTTTTTAGTAATAATCATCTATGTTTTAAGCTATTGATGTCGGTTTAGTAAACAACATAGTCAACAGCTATATTATCTTGTGGTCTGTAGTTGAAATTCACATACTTATAAGCCACATTAAGAAAAATTAGAATTTGAAGAAAAGATTAGGAAGCTTATTCCCTTTTACCCTTTAGATTTCAATCATATTGTGTAAGGAGAGTCATGGGGACAATATAACTGAAACATAATTTAATTTTTTAAACAATTTTCAATTTAAACAATTCGCAATAACAAACAATTTAGTGAACTGCATACTATCATTTAAAAAGTGCATTAATATCAAGCGATAGCTGATAACTTCCCCCTCCCCTCCTCACTATGTCAGTTACATCTGCTGTTGCTGAGAATGGGCATTTATGTATTCAAATAATAGAGTTAACTAATTTCATAAAATATTGACATAACAAGTGTAAATTTTTTATATCAAATAAGCAAGTAGAAAAATTTGAGTCTTGGAACTATTTTCATAGCACATCATTGGTGAAAGAACCAATCAAATGCAAACATATCACACTTTCCGCGTCTATCACCTATACAGTGGACAACTTATTCATTAATTAAGAGTTTCTTTTTTCTTCATGGGGGGGGGGGGGGGGAAATCAGTGATTGGGGGAAGTCAACTGAAATGAGGAACGTAAACTGAGTGAGACCTAAGTTCTGAGCTAAAACCAAACAACGCATACGTACATGTCAGTTCTCTCCCTCTGTTTTGAAATTAATTACTCAGCTATAAATCACTGCAACTGTGTCTTGCTCTCTCTCTCTCTCTCTCTTTTTTTTTAATAATAAACTACCATGAAAAAATTAAAAACTTTACCGTGTACCCACAATGCAAATCCAATTCATCAGAAGATAAAGTCAGAGAACAACTTTGAAATGTCACATCAAATTGACACACTTCACCACTGGTAGGCACAAGAATGTTTTTACAGGTCCAGGTTGGTTATCATTGTAATTTCTAATTTGTAAAATTTCTCCATGTAGCTTTACTTGATGATATGTAGCTCTCAGTAGGAATCAGGTTTAATTCCCAATCTAGCCATCATGATTTTGGTTTTCCATGGCAGATGCCAGGGTGAGTCCTGTATAAAGACAATTGTTAATTTTCTTCCTGTTCCTTGTACAAAACCTTCACCAGTCACCTGGCTCTACAGACATCAGTGTGGCATAAAGCCCAAATCCTCTGATATCTCTGCAACTCTTTAACCCCGTATCTTATAGGATTCATTCCTTTCAAATAATTTGTTTTCCCTTCCTGTGCTGGAATCATGGTCTCTCATTCACAGAAGTTTCAGAGCAGACTTTTTGATATAGGACTGTGTGGAGGAGCGGAGCAGTTTTAAGTTTTACCAAGAGAAGAGATATTTCTCATTAATATTTTTTTATACAGGCATCTAAGTTGCTTGCCTAATGATTATATGAGTTAAATGCATATATTTTACACCACAAATTAGAGAGTGAACAAAGATACGTTTGCTTTTACATCTCAACTAAATTCTGAAATTAGTAGAATAAAATTTGTTGATTTATGGGGCTGACTTCGTAATGTACTAGGAATGCAGCCCTAAACATAGATACACTTATCAGCAGCTTATCACATAATCATATTGTGAAGCTACTGAAATAAATAAAACCTGGTAGCTGATATATTGTTATGGAGTCTCGTTAATCATAATATAAAATTTCTGAGATATGTCATAAAATATCATAGGTTAGTTGTATCAAATATTATATGTTCAATAAGTTACATAATCCTTCAACACTGCTGAAAGTGAATAACTATTCAGTGGTACAAGGAAGCAGATATCATCTTATTACAGTGCCTGATGTAACAATTAAAACTAATTTTTCAATAAATATTATTTCATAATTGTTTGAAGTATTAAAGAAAAAATTATTTTATTTTTATCTCTTACCACCATACTGCACACTAAAGATTGCAAAACGGCTTATGTTGAACAGCCCAAGTGTGCATCCGAGGGTAGCAAACATGGAACTAATATTATGTGGCCAGTGTCCGAGGTGCTACTAGCTTCATTTTCCATTCCCCGTTGCCTCTCACGTGATCTGTAAACAAGAAGATTCTGGATGAAACCAAACATATTCATCATTCTGGTCTTTTATTGAGAAACTACTTTTACATAGTTTCTATTCTCATATTGCAACATTTTTTAAATTTTTTTATCACAGCTTTTGGAAACTACTTACAAAGCACTCATCTCCAAAATTCTCACGTAAGTGATGAACGGAGATGATTTTCTCCATCACAAAAATTATAGCTGAACAAGATATTCTCCCAGTTTCAACCTGTATAATTAACAGTGTCAGACAAGTATTTTGTTTGTAGAAAATGAGTTGGGTAATAGGTAAATAATACCTATGCCCATAAAACAATTGAATCAAAAGCACATGCCTAGTCAGATCGATGAAATATAAGTTAAATTATTATGGAAATAATAGCAAACTGATTGATCTTGAAAGTATAGTAGGAAGACACACCAAGCTTCACAATAAACCATGTAGGCATGCGAGGGGCTCAGATCGTGTTTCCAAGGATCTCTGTTATCATTGGTGGCCTGGAGCATTGAACCATCATCCCGCATTGCACATTCTAGCCATCCTATACTGTAGTCATGCAATAGGAAGTTTCCTGTTCACTATGGAGCATAGATGTAACAAATTTCATGAAATACTTTTTGTGGTTGCAACTTTTCGCTAAGATCCTGCAGACCAGTTGCTCTGCATGCAGTGAAAATGTGTAAAGGGATCTTAAAAACCATGTGATGCCTGTGCACTTCTGTAGATGGTAGGAATTACATTTTAATCTTAATTTGCTTTAATCGCATTTGAGATGATGTAGAACAGTACATATTGCCTTTAAAAAAAAAGCTATAATATTGTAAGAACAGAGATTTTCCTGGTATATGCTTGCAATGAAGTTTTCACGGATGCACCTAAAGCTATTTATTTTATCAGTACCTTCAGTTATTAAATGCAAAGAAGGAACTTCTTTCATAGATTAAAATGGGCTCTTGGGTAAAAATTCTTTTGGCTTGGATTTAAAGCTGTCAGGACTTTGTAGACAACATTTTATTTTCTGTGGCCATTGAATAAAGGAGCCACAGAGGATGTTAATATGTATATGGAAAAGTTCATCTGACAATCACAATTATGCCCGTCTCCCAATCCCACATCCCTGCATTATCACCATAGGTCAGTCCCTATGCTGTAGTAACTGTAAGGTATCATTTAGAAAAGTGTTGTAGGTATCATTTCAATCATTACATATAGCCATGTGGAATGAAGAGAATGCCTTGTTGCCGAGGTATGACACTGCTATCCAACCAAACAATGTTTGACAAATTGAACCTAGCTGGAGCAAACAAAATTTTGACTGAGAATTAATCTTCACATTTTTTAATATCCACTATAAAACAGGATTAATATTTTACAATCAAATTCACACGATAACCAGCCATTAATGTAAAATTAGTGTGCCTTAAACATTCAAACCATCTAGTCCTGCCCACAAGAAATTTTCACTAACCGCTAGTTGGCCAAAAGAACAGGGGAGGTAATGATGCAAAATTTGTAGTCAACAGGTTGTGCATCAAAGGTTTGAGTTAAATACCAAATCTCTTTGCACTGCATATCGAATAATGGTTTTAGATACTGTGGAATTTGATTTTTCTGTTGGATGGGGATGCTTATCTTGGCGGCCACTCAGTTTCTTTTGAATCAGTAAGCATGAATGTACAAGTATGGAGTTTCACCCTCTCCCTTCCCAACAAGAACAACATATATTCTTTACAGTCACTTACACACACAATAACCTAATGGGAAACCACTGCAGTCAAAATTTCGCCAGGAGTTAGTATGGAGTAGTAACCACATACACCTGGAAGTCTGGGTGTGGCACAAAACTGATAGTTCTTTAAATTGCTTCAGTATAGCCCCCGAAGATGGTAATCCCCATATCTGGTAACAATTAATTAAAGTTTCCAGTTCTAAACATACTGCTCTAGATTTTTCTAGCTACTCTCCCCTCCCCCCTCTTTCCATAAAACATTATTCACTTATATGTTTATTATCTTCAAAGAAGTTCATTTCAACAATGCCACAAATATACACAGGGAAAGACTTCCTTCTTAATTAAATTGTTGGTTACAGGACATAAGCAGTCTTTTATAGAGAGGGTACAATGGAATATAAAATCATTTGTTCTAAGAAACAAGTGTTTAAAATTAGTTGGTGGAATACTGTACTGTCTAACAAACATTTTTAAACAGTTTTTAACTACAAGAAAAGCAGCGCACACGATACTTAAAAACACAATTTCGAAAAGTGTGAGAACCAAACCCTGGCTTTGCCCTTCCTTCCTGGCAGCCATATTAAATGTATTTTTTATGCTGGCTGGTACAATAATGGTACAATAATGGTACAATATGCACAATCTAGATTAAGAAACAGAAATTATTCAGTTTCTAAGGCATAGTGAGTAAATTCAGTAAGGAGATAAAATGGATATTTGAACATTTCATCACCTCTAAGTACATAACCAGCCATAGTAAAAACTACTAGGTTAAGACTCTTATCCATCCATAAGTCATGCAATGAATAATCTTTATTTTCATCTTTAATGGAGGCAATTATTTCACCTCTTTCTTTGATTTCCATAGCTGCACGAAGGTAGCACACCTCTTCTTTCTGCTTCTGTCATATTGGTATTCAACATTAATAAGCCTTGTCATTCAATGTGAGAGAATGTGAGAAACAAACCTATAAATCTAAAGTTCAACCATGTGCACTGAATGGTGTGCTCTGAAACTCTTGTGCCTGCACCAGCGTTGAACTCTACTGTCAGGTCTGCAAAAGATTGTCCCCTATCCTATTTTCTGCAGCCGGAAAACCTGTGACCTCCACGTTCTATGATGATGTGTGGACGTTCACCACCTTGTAGACTACTCGTGGTTTCACTCTCCTTCAACCACTTTCCATAGATGCTCACTACAGTATCATGCTAACAGCTGATCAGCCTTGCCTTTTCGGATGAACTCATTCGCAGGTGCTGGGCCATAACAATCTCTCACACATTGTCGCTAGAATGACTCCTCATGCATCTCTGCTCCACTCGTATACTTCCCTTGCTGCATGGCATACCCACAATAACACCAGATGGCATTCAGTCTCTTAGTGGACAGTGATCATAATGTTTTGGCTCACTTATGCTATTCACAAAGGGGGAGATACACGTTCCCCCTTTAACATGTAAACAACTGGAGGAGGCAAAGAGGAAAAAACTCTCAATTTCATTTATCAGGATAGCATGTACTTTCCAAAGTAGATGCTAATGCCTAATGGATATCATATGACAAAAATAAATTTGAGGTAGTGTGGTCCATAACATCTCAAAATCTTTAACTGGTACATTTCACTACTTCTTTCCCATTTCAACTGTCAACACTATGTGGCTACACCAGTATGAAAACTTTAGTAGACCTATTTAGAGTGGAAGGGGTTTCAGAATGAAATTGATATTGGCCATTTTGAGGATTTGCATGATACAAAATCACTTGGAAGAACTTTAATGATTAACTGATTTGTTGTCTCATTGTGGGCATCTTACAGAATTTTTAATATCTAAGACTATACGAGCTGATGTGTTGTGAAATGAAAATTTTATCAAGATCTTTCACCTGAAATGTTTCTCCAGATAGTGGCAGGTTAGCAGTTTCCCAAATGTTTTATTTTTCTGAGAAAATTTTGCCCTCTAGGAAAGTCATAATTAACCCAACCCATCAGTCCAAGAGGTTAACTGGGACTATAGTAAACAGCAAGGATGATGTTTGACTCCTGGTACGAGGGCAACCCCAAAAGTGAGGTCTCCAAAGCTTTAGAGACTCGTGCAGGCTTTTTAAGGCAAAAGGCATTGAACTGATTGAAATTCATCACTAGTTGACGGAAGTGTACGGAGAGTCGTGTATGGATGTCACAAATGATCGCAAGAAGTGGTGTAAAGAGTCTATGGCCGGCCGTACTGAAATTCACGAAGAAAGACCATCAATTTCTGATGAGACAATCGCAAAGGTTGAGCAAACCATGCATGAAACTATAGGTCCCAGAGGAAAGGAACTGGCAATCTTACCTCTGACACAATGGCTTAGTATGCCTCCTTTGGGAGGATCCAACCAACCTTCGGGTTGTGGACTAAGTTAAGTTTTTAAGTCTTACTGGTGAGAACAAAGTGCCAAAGGAAGAAAAGTTAACAGTGTCTTAGAATACAACAAGCACCTGTGAAATCCGTTCTTTCAAGACATATTTCATCTTGCGACAGTAAAATCGGTATGATCTATTCAGTAAATGTTTTGAAGAAATTTCATTTTCAACAAGAAACAAAAACAAAAAATATCTTTCACTGTAGGTTACAGGTACACTGAATATCATATTTCGCAGTGCCTACCCAAAGTTAAAATAATTTCACATTTTACTTTAGTTTTGATAAACTGTAACTACGGCACTGATGCTATTACTGTTTAAGCAGAAAAGTAGTTAAATAAAAGAATAATAAAAGTTTGTAGTTAAAACTTTAACGGGTTATGATGGAGGTAGTCTCCACAAGATGCGTGCTGGGTCAATCTAAATGGAAATACACAGAGTGTAAACAAAATTTGACGTAAAGTTCTACCATCCCGATGTGCTGTTACAGGGATATGTAGATTCCCTAAACGATGCCAATGCGACGAGCAGCCGTTAAGCTTGGAAACGTGCAGAAATCCTTGGGGTCTGAAGCCGGTTCGTTCAGCTCAGAAACTGCAGCAATAGTTTATTTGATAGCAAAAATCCTCGCAGTACTTGCTCGTAAACGCATTTCTTCTCAACATATTGGTAATAAAACTCCGACACAATTTAGCGACTTCTAACACAAGTGTTGAAGAGTTGGCATTAGCATAGAGCCGCAATCTGCATTGTCCTTGGTGACACGTTTTTAAATAGGAGGTCATGTTACAACTGTCGATTGCGATAAAAGAAAAAAACATTGTAACTAATAGATATGCCGCGCAGTTGATATGTTTTAAAACAATTTTCTCGTATGTAAGCTAAATATGAAAATGGAGTTTTCAGTTAGCTACTGACAGTAAATTACTTTCTGCAAAAGAATAAAACTCAGTTGGATCCTCAGGAAGGTGCCATGTGTCAGAGGTAGGAAGGACAATTCCTCCGGGACCTACAGTTTAACGTGAGATCCCACCAAGGTAGCGAAAAATAAATCAAGCTTTGCCAGAGGTAAATAAGGAAACTCAACCATTTACCTAACAGCTGGCAACTAAAAATCAGCCGTGACACAGTGGATACACAAACAGCCTTCCATGTGGCTATCCCCGGTAATATTAACCAAGGAAGAGTCACTCATAACATTGGTGGGCAAGTCCACGTGGGTATTCACGGATGCTCTGTTTTTTCATACGTAACATAATACAAAGTCATAGAAAATGTGCAGTGTGATTCAACCTGGTATTTGGCACAAAAATACCATAAAATCCCCTAAAGACCTCCCTCCCCCAAACCGTGTAATCCATACTATCTAAAATCGACGGACGAAGCAAGAATGATGAGCACTAGTAAAAAGTCTCTTTTTCCAGAATACACAATTTTCAGCATCAAACTGATCTAGGATACAAATACATTCTGAAACAGTGCATTAAAGAGAAAACTGAACAAAAGAAGGAAGGAAAACTGAACTATTCGGAATTTAGAAGGAAAGAACAGGTACCAAGTCTTACAAAAAGAGGAGATTATATTACAGGTAATGTGTTAAGACATTGTGTTTGGTTAATTTGTTAGCAGGGGGAATAGTTAGAGGAAAGACCCATGGGAGAAATCTAAAACCGTGTTAACGAAACAAAGAAGAGATTAACTTAGGAAAGGAAAAGATGAAGTATTGCACCACACGAGAGACTGACAACGTTTTGAGAGAGCACGAAGAGTTTTCTTTCGGTACAAGGGATATTTATGCAGCCTCTAAGTGGGACACGACTTTCAATAAAAACATTAGAGAGTAACATAAAAATGTATGAATGAAGACGCAAAATTATTCTCTTTCTCCGTTAAAGCAATCTTTTTGTTCGCTGCCACTGTCCGTGCGTGCTTATCTTAAAAACGTTACTCACAAGGGGAGGGCACGACCTTGGGATTTTATTTTGGGATGAGACTTTGCGTAATAATTGTACCCCTTTAGGATGTTTACCTCCTGCAATCGTAAGGCGCAACGCTCAATAGATTCGGGGAAAACGGCCTTTAAAAATTCAAGCCCAGCTTAATATACTAGTGAAATGCCGGTCAGGCTAGCAGCGCAACAGCCCAGTCAGTAACGAGCCTGCGTCATGCCTGGGCCATCTGGGTTCGAATCTCGATTCCGTCTATTTTTTTTTTTTTCATTTTTATTATGCCGTTTTTACAATTAAATAAGTTTTTATTCAATGTTATTGATTATTTAATTTGAATTTCAAATTTTAAATCATAATATGAGTATATTAACTACCATATAACTTACTTAAAATACTTTAAAACTATAATAGTTACAATATTCTTCAAATATAATTGAATTTTAAGTTATTTTATTAACAGTGTTATACGTTGTATTTTGGATATTACCGTTGTTCTATTAAAAATTCCGCTTTCATTAATTGTGATCGATGCTAAAAAAAATTGTTTTAAATGTTTTTATGATCATTATCATCCCAGCTCACATTTATAATAAAAAAAAGTATGTTAAATAAAATCAAATATAAAAAAAACAATTAAAGTTTTTTACTTATTAATAAATATTATTACTATAACCATTCGTAATATAATATTTTATTCTTTAAAATACACCAACTATTATAGTTTTATAGTATTTTAAGTTAAAGGGTGGTTGATATAAAGAAATTTTAAAAAAATGAAGAAAAAAAAAATAATAGACGGAATCGAGATTCGAACCCAGAGCGCCCAGGCATGACGAAGGCTCGTTACTGACTGGGCTGTTGCGAAATTCCGGTCAAGCTATAGCACGTTCATTTAACAGAGGCGGCTCAAGGTCAGTCTGCTCTATCCCCACTCTGCTGCCCTTACCCCTACATGCGAAGGGGAAATTTCCCACCCGCCTAAAAGGATATAGCGGTCAGCATGGAGAGGTTGGAATAGAGGGGGCAGTGAGGTAAGGAGTGGGGCCAGAGGAACATGTCCTTGAGCCGCCAGTTTGGAGGGAACAGGGTATAGCAGCGCTATACTATATTCACTCTCAAGTGGCGCGTCAAGGTCATGTGCCCCTCGTCCCGCTCCTCACCTCACCACCCCCTCCAGATCCCTTCCCCTCCGAGCAGACCGCTGCCTACAGGCATTGTCGTTTGTCGCAGTATTGTCGTGTTTATTCCGATACACCGATATAAAACTGTAAGTGAAATGGCGTCAGATCGTTGTTACATTAGACGACAGTCAAAAACAATTATTTTTGACGTGTATAATTTTTTTAAGACGTTAGAAAACTCTGAAGAGAGAGTTAATATACTTTTTAGGGAACCGCAAAAAATGACGGCAGAGGCGTGTGGCGTATCGTTACGAAC
This sequence comes from Vandiemenella viatica, assembly GCA_031002005.1. NCBI lineage: Eukaryota > Metazoa > Arthropoda > Insecta > Orthoptera > Morabidae > Vandiemenella > Vandiemenella viatica. The sequence goes on along the minus strand of CM061921.1, from coordinate 66,703,133 downwards.
AGTGCAGCGTGTATGTAGCGAAGCCCAGCTGAGTGTTCCAGGACCATCCTTTTCTTCTCCAAAGAAAAACATTCACCGAGAAAAACCGGTCACGGAGATTGATGACTTTCAGAAAGATGTAATTCGACGTTCCGTTCTGGAATTTTATGATCGAGGTGAATATCCTACCTTACGAAAATTGCGTGAGGTACTGAAAGAGAAAATTAATTACACTGGAGGCGTCACTTCTCTGCATAAGTTATTAAAAGCACTCGATTTCAAATACAGAAAATGTAATGACGGTAGACGTTTTCTGATGGAAAGGACAGACATTGTTGCAGCAAGGGCCTCATTTTTAAGAAAAATGCACGGTTTAAGGAAGGAACATCCTCGTCGACCGGTCATCTACCTTGACGAGACGTGGGTAAATCAAAATCACGCAAGGAAGTTTATTTGGCAACACTCTAAGCGCAATGGTGGCCTCAGGGTTCCTGTAGGTAAAGGCTCTCGATTAATCGTTTGTCATGCTGGGTCAGCAACTCATGGATTCATTGAAAGGGTTGGTTTAGTGTTTCAGTCTAAGAGTTCTGGTGACTATCACCAAGAAATGAATAGTGAAGTGTTCAGAGAATGGTTTTGTAACTTGCTTAAGAGTCTGGAAGAAGGGTGTGTTCTCGTAATGGATAATGCAAGTTACCATTCAAAACACAAAGAAAAAATTCCCACCACTAACTCAAGAAAAGCTGAAATTGTGTCATGGCTTGAAGAAAAGGGCATACCACATTATCCATCACATACTGTAGCAGAGTTGCTTGCTTTGGTTAAGCAGCACAGCAGTTTTTACAGGAAATATGAGCTTGATGAATTGGCTTTAGAAATGGGACACGAAGTTGTACGGCTTCCACCATACCATTGCCAGTACAATCCGATTGAGCTTATATGGGCTCAAATAAAAGGAGAAGTGGCCGATAAGAATTCTACTTTTAAAATTAAAGATGTCAGAAAATTACTGGAGGATGCCATAAGCAACGTGACAATAGAAGACTGGAAGAAATGTGTTCGTCATGCAGAAGGTCTGCAAGAAGAAGACTTTGTGAAGGATGGACTACGAGATGAACGTGTCGAAAAAATTATAATAAATTTGCGTGAGGAGACCGATGACAGTTCCAGTGAAAGCCACAGTGAAGATGAAGACAGCGTGCTGTGAAGTGCCTGCTTGGTAAGTCATTTCTTACTCTGCTTCAGCTATATTTACTGCATACATTATGTAGTTGTGTGAAATCTGGCTATTGTTTATGTCAACGATTTCTGTAGACAGAAACTATCGCTTCAAAGTCAATATCACTTACATTTCAAAATTTAAACGATGTGTTTCGAGAGTAAACTTCCACTGGGAAACACATCTAAAAATTGGATTTAATCCTGTAAATGTCTTGCGCAACTTTTAAAACTAGGAATAATGACTTGGAGCTGGACGTTTTATTCATTGATATGTAAATATTTTTTTTTCTTTATTAACATATGAAATTGTAGTTGGTAAACACGAAATTTCTTTCATATACGATTCATGCTTGATTTTACTGAAGAAATCATCAAATTAGATGCAACATATTGTACCATACGTCGTGATGACGTTTGCGCATGCGCGGCAGCTGTTTCCCCTTCGCCTGTAGGGGCTGATGTAGCGTGGTGGGGATAGAGCAGAGTGACCTTGACCCGCCCTTCCTGTCTGAACATAGTTATAGTATATAAGCTGGGCTTGAATTTTTAAAGGCCGTTTTCTCCGAATCTATTGAGCGTTGCTTCTTACGATTGCAGGAGGTAAACATCCTAAAATGGTACAATGGGGTACTTGACACTAACTATAAAACCATGAAACCTTAATTTACACTGATAGAGTAAGTTGTTAGGATACCGAAAATCAACTTCATTTTTTGGATAGGAGTTAAAAACATACTACTTTTAATAAAATAAAAATGCAAAAAGACAGCTGTTAGTCACGTGACACGAAACACCAATCGGAGCGCATGACGTCAGTTGTTGGGCCGCGCCAGTTTAGCTGCCGTGTATTCTCATGCGGAGAACATCTTTCCGTCGCTTATTTAAGTTTGTTAAGGTTTCAGTGCTGGCTGTAAAACATTTGTTCTTCTTATACTCGCAATGGAAGTTGGTTTTATCAAGGCAAATAGCTCTAATTTGCCCAGAATTGACGTGATGATGCTGGGAGTGTTTTTGCATCAAACACCTATTTCTGATCACCAGAATTCCGGAATGTCAAAACGTCCAAGTAAATACTTACTTGTTATATGTTATACATAATACCATATTACGATAAAACGTTAGAATATAAGGTATTTTAGAAGCGTGTGTGTTAGTGGTGCGTTTTACTTACTAATACAGATTGGTAATTTGCGATTTTAATCAACAGGTCTACATTTCGAGTATTTCATTGTAGTATCTTTTAAAATGTGTTTAATATGACTGTTGCTTCGCAGAATCATGTGCAGTATTTAATTGTTAGTATAATTACTATTTTAAAAAATCCTTGAGTGATTTCTACAACTATTTTTTGCCGCGCTGGGTTAGTTAAAGTTAAGTCTGTTCACATTCGTTCGACGCTATTTTTTCGGCAGTAATGTTGTGAATATAAAGCTTTTTATTTCTTTATGAGAGGTTATACAAGTTTTTATATAGCTAGAAAAATATTTTGATCATGTTTTCTAAGAAAGTCGTAAACTATCGTCCTATTCAGGTCGAAATATTTTTCGATATTCGTTGAAGCGGGGATTCTACGATAATCGTGATAGATTCTTAAGTAACGTGACAAATTGATTGTAAGGAATAACATTTTTTGATATTCGCTTAGTTCTCGAGATATACTATCTCAAAAATGGTTAGGTCGAAATGCGGCCTCGACCAGAAGAAAAATTTCTCCAAATCTAAATTCGATGATGGATTCTTCATTAACTCGAAGACAGAAATCAAAAGTAAGGCCTAATTTTTTTTTGATTCATTAGTACTTTTGATACTGATCCCATTATATGATACTCCATATACAGGGCGTTCGCCGGGAAACGCAACCCACTGTTAGCGCTACAAGGAAGAAACTGCTCCCGGCGAGCGAGCGATCAGCTTCCGGCATTGTTCGACCGTCGGCCGCGGACTATTTCACAATAATTACGCTTCATAAACTTGTATGTGCTAAGCATTTAAATGTGTCGTAATTCATTAGCTTACCTTATAAAAGATGCTGGAAGTGTTGACCCTCTTGTGTAATGCATATTTCACATCTTCTGAACATATTTCGAGACACACGCTGGATTTCACCTTTGTCAATGGACATTATTACTTGATAGATTTTTTCCTCAAGTTCTTCCAATGTGTGAGGATTTCCTTCGTACACCTTACCCTTAAGTTTACCCCAAAGGTAGAAGTCACAAGGGTTTAAATCCGGTGATCTGGCGGGCCACAACCCACGGCTGATTACACGATCATAAAACACTTCGTCAAGTGCAGCAAGCGAATTTCTAGCGGTGTGAGCTGTCGCCCCATCCTGTTGAAAATAGCCGTACAATTTTTCTTCTTCAGTAAGTTTCTCGAAAAACGGTTTCACAATATTTTCGATATATCTTGCGGAAGTAAGAGTTTCACGGAAGAAAATTGGACCTATGATTCTCGAAGCACTAATCGCACACCAAACACCCACTTTTAAGTCATGCAATGGCAGTTGGAGTAGAGTATTTGGTTTTTCTGAACTCCAGTGTCGACTGTTTTGAGCGTTAACATAACCACTCAGATGAAACCAGGCCTCATCAGAGAAAAACGTCAGTTGCGGATCAACAGTGCCATCGTGGACACCCTGCAGGTACCAGTTGCAAAATCTAATCCTAGGCCCCTGGTCTATTTCTGTAATTTTATGCACCACAATTGTTTTGTACGGCTTTAAGTGAACTAGCTTTGTTACTTTCCAAGCTGACGTCTTAGATACGCCTGCCTGCTGCCCTAACTGACTTAATGATTTTTTGGGTGACTGTTCTAGTCGAAAAGCGATATCGTCAATTTTCTCCTCTGTGAGAATACGGTTGACCGACAGTCTACAGTTTACAAATAACACGCTCAAGGCTGACTTCAAGGCAGACTTCAAGACTTGCAACTGCACCTGAAGATGGCGACGGAGATTAAAGTCGCCGAAATATTGTGCATTAACAACATCACTCGGTTTGTTTCCCGAGAAACATTTATAAATAAACAACGCCGAGAAAGATTACATTCATTTATAGTCTCTTTTTGTTAAAAAAATGAACCCGTTTCTCTTACTTTTTTAACCAGACGCAGAATTGTTGATTTAGCTGGCAGTAAAGCGCCAGGATATTCGCGACGAAATTTACTGCGACACTTTTTAAACGACTTCTTCTTCACATATGTATCGTAGAGAAATATTCTTTGTTGCAAACTGTAACGTACCATAATTTACTCACACTCAAACACGGTACAGATTAGTAAGAGTATGAAGCCCTAAACCAGCCAAACCGCAAAGAAACGTTTATTCACAACACTGATTAATAAGAGACTGAAGTCACAAACTAGCTACAATGCAAAGAAACCGTTCTTTACCATGTAAGGGTCCCATTATACTGTGCCACTGCACTGTTGGGGCAGCGGAGGTGTTAAACAGTGCGGTGATTCACGGTATCGTGTGGCGGGAACCGCTGGCCCCGCTGACCGAGCAAGTTGCCGACGGCAACAGACTGGGAGGGTTGCGTTTCCCGGCGAACGCCCTGTAGTTTTCCAAATCGTTCGGCAACTATATCAATTAAAAAAAAAAAAAAAAAAAAAAAAAAAAAAAAAAAAAAAAATTGATGCATCTACAACGAACAGCATTTTAACCTCCAGGGTCGTAATTTATTTACCGGTAATAATTTAAGTTTATCATAGCACAAAATATTGAGGTACATAGCTTATTAAATATAATATAATATTAAGCACAAACTTACGTCAATGCGGTCTTCACAAAAATATATCGAGGGTGTTGTAGACACATAAGCCGGATCGCGTCGTGCAAGCATTAACCACTTTTTCCAACTACTTCGTTGCGTGGAATGGAAACAAACAATTTGTTTGGTGCATTTAAGGTCGTGTTTACACACAGAGGCACCACACACCATTTGTAAACTCTAGAACACATTTTATTAATAAAATAAGCAAACCGCCTGTATGTTTACAATGGCACGAACCAACAACTGACGTCACTAGAGACCAACTGACAGCTGGGAGCGTTTTGGCGCCAATATTCAAATCATCGCATAAAAATGCAAAATTTTGCTATTTTCCGTTCGTTATTTCAAGAAATAATATTTTTTTTGTTTATAGTAGATGACCAGCTACAATACTGACTACTTTCCCAAAATTAGTCAAGTACCCCAAGGTCGTGCCCTCCCCTTGTCAGCTAATAGCAGGTGGTTGGAAGTAAAAGCAATATCTTCAAACATTCAAGTTACTGTCAATATTAACTTCAAAAGAATCGATGATAACATAAGAATGCATGCGCGTTACAGATAGACGGAAACTACAAATTTACATATACAGTCTGTAATTTACACGAGAGATGGTACTTTTGTCTTTGTGCACGAGGGAACAAAGAATACATTCAGTCTTTAACACGGTACCAAGTTTCCCTGATCTCTAGTCATTGCAACCCAAATTCGTTGAGGGGAGGAGTAAATTCGTAAATGAGAGTACTTGTTCATATGTTACTCAATAAATTCAAGCAGTAACTACGTCATTTGTCATCCAGAGACTCTTTATTAAGCCTGCGACACTACAAGCCGTCACCAAACATGCGGATCTTCTCTATACATTCTCAATCGGTACTTTGTCATTCGCATCCAATACAGCGTAGGCTAATAGTATTCTAGCTACAACACACATACCAAATACAGCCTCTATCAATTTATTTTTTCGTAGTTCTTATGGTGCTGATTTTGATAGAGGACGGCTTTTGGGTTTTAAGACGTCTGAAACTGGAAATGATTATTTCAACTTATACAGACACGACAGTTTTTTTGAAATAGAAAGAAATGCAAAACATTGGTCTCAAATTTTCAGATAGGTACTAGTCACTTGCTGCAGTTCTGTACTATTAATAGCCTCAAACTTTCCTTCGTCATTCCCTCGGTAGGTTGTTTGTTATCAATGCTAGCAATATACTGTACTAAATTAAGCATTCATTCATGTTTTTAAACGCCAAATCCTATTAAAAATCCCAGTTAGTAATTTTTTAGTTTTTCACGAAAGTGTAACAGGTTGTTTTTATGATTCAGTTTCGAATACGTAACCTCACGAATGATTCGGAAGAAAAAAGGCATTTCGAGTATTCCAGTATCGTGTTTTCTTCCCCGAGGTTTGGAAAATGTGAAACTTTCAGAAAGAAGCAAATTCATGTCTAGTCATCTCTGACATGAGTAACGACTAAATGACTGCAGCAACGTGACTGACAATAAAAAGTTTCAAAGCGACACAAGTACAGCAAACAAACTGTTCGCATACTCAGTCACCGAACAAATAAGGAAATATAAGAGTATAATCACATAAAACTAAATTGTGAGTAATCGGCTTATATTGATGAGGGCCACGACATTTGGAATTGGTCAGAATATAGTCAACCATAATCAGTTTGGGAGCGTCCATAAACCACGTAGCTCCATTTTTGGACTCCTGTGAACTCTCCTCCTCCTCCCCCTTCCTTCCACGTAGCCCGATGTAGCTTTTGCCTCAGCCCCCCCCCCCCTCACCCCACGTAGCACATAGCTTTTCCCCGATTTTGATTCCAGAAGATATTTTGTCCCGTTTTATCTTGTCAGACTATTGTAAATTACATACGGAGATAATTAAATGAAGGAAATTAATATTCACATGTTGTTGTGTGTTCTGTACCTCACTTTAATTGTGAAAAATTATATGACTGGAAAGTTACGTGGCCTGGTCCAAACCCCCTTCCCCCCGCCCCACGTAACGCAGCGTAGCCTCTCAGCCAACTCCTCCCCCTTTAGACAGACCCACGTAGTTTATGGACGCTCCCTTATAACAGTCGCTGGCACAGCATTGTTAGTGGATTAAGGTTTGCAACAGTGAACGTTGCTTAAATTGTACTAAGCCCTTTATGGCGAGTGAAACTAGGAGAAGCTGCAAATATAAATGTGATGGTGTATTAAACATACGATAGTATTTCAGAAAACTCGATTAACCCCGATGGACGGAACAGGCCACCAGATAAACCAGTGTGTTTTTAGATAATCTACTATTCGAAATGGGAGGTAACAGCTTTACCAGACCTGATGAACATTGAGAATTCGGCCTAGAGTTTATAGTTAGCAAATATGAAATGAGGAACCAGATGCGACTGGTATCATTTCAAAATCTGCGTTGGTCTCACTCCACTTCCATGATAGCGGTATACTGTTTTCGTGATCATAAACGTTATTGTTATGGTAACTCCGATTCCAGCCTAAAAAAGATTGTATATTTCCCTGACACCGTCTAGGTCAGGGATGGCGAACCAATGGCACGCGTGCTGATAATAGCACGCTGCCAAATAATTTGGGCACGGTGTTAATTAAGTAGGTAACTAATTTATAGAAGTAATTTATTTTAGTTTCTACATAATTTAAGAACTTTGTAACTAAGTTCATCGTGAAAGAAACTATCGGTGCAGGAATGACTACAGATTGCGCAAAAGAGGTGGATTTTGAGCGAATTTGTAACCGAAAAGACAGTGAGCAAACACAGGCGGCGCGGCGGCGGGAGGGACGTTAAGCTAACTCATTCACGTTGTTTGATTTTGTTGACGACGTAGACTGCTTTCACCAGTCACGCATAATTCTTGCAGTTTTTATACTAATTTCGTTAACACAGCTTCTTGTTTAAGTTTGAGTTATATTTACAACTATTCAACGTGGCTAGTTTGGCAAAAAGAAGTGCAAGCTTAATATAATAGAGCCCTTGGTGGGCTGAAAAAGATGGCATGATTAATAAAAGTGATAAAGCGGTATCTGTTTGTGTGTTGTTTTTTTTTTAAATCGTTATGTTAGATGTCATTCGTGCTTTTGAGGCCAAACTGCATGTTTTCTGTAAAGATATTATTTCCAATAATTACAAGTATTTCCCAGATTTGAAGAAAAAAAAAATCACTAGAGATTTTGATGTACACGAAAAACTAGAGCGCTTAAAACTCACCGAAGAGTTATCTTCAGTTATTAATTCTTCAATACAAAAATTTTCATCGAAATTTTCCCGGTTCAAAGAATTATCAGAAACACTCAAGTTTATTCTGCATCCTGATGTGACTTCACCCGATAAACTGAACTTGTCTAAATTTGATTGGTTTCAAATTGAAGAAATGGAAATGTATCTGTCTGGGTTCCAGTGTAGTTCAATGTGGACTCTAAATTTTATTGAAATGAGGAAGGAGTTGGAATTAAATGAATTAGCAATATGAATAAAAATGTCAATACCTTAATTATGGAACTTGGAATTCAATTCCAGACACATTTAAGAAGCTGGCTTCTGCTGTCTTAAAAATATTTCATCTACCTACGCCTATGGTTCATTATTTTCAGAAATGAATAACGTTAAGGACTCATTTCGAAACCGTTTGTCAGATGACTCATTCTGTTAAAAGAAACAAAGTATAAACCTAATATAAGTTATTTGGCATCTAATTTGCAATAACAGAAGTCGCACTAGTTTCATCTACTTAAATAAACATAAAACTGTTGATGTTATTATTGCTTAGTATAAAAAATTGTATATTTCTCGTTGCAAATGTTAAGTTTTAAGGTGATAGTATTCAGTTTTATTTATTTTCCCATTAATTACGACGTCGTGCTTGTTTGATGGCACGTCATGACTTCATTCAATATTTCTTTAGAAAAAATGGCACGTAGATCAATAAAGGTTAGCTATCCCTAGTCTAGGTGATGTTCTGTAATAGCGTAGGCGATCGCCACGACAATAACTACGTAGTTCGCAAATAAATTAACAACGCAAAAAGCAAAATTTAAAGGGTTAATAGATGGGGACACACTATTTTCTACCCTCCCTTTTTTTAATGTAGCGACCAACGGCAGACTTTTATTACTAGCATGATGGATAATTTACCAAAGGCTTTTTTATCCCAAAGCCAACAATCCTATCTGGACTTAACTATTTTAAGAAACCAAATCACTGAATGACTGAAATATCTGCTGACCCATTCTACTCTCACTTCCTGCAATAAACAAGGCAAGACATCCCTCTGCTCCTACAAAGGTATGTTTGACTACACAATGAACATACATTAGTTTGAGCAACTTACCGTAACCAAATGGTCATGGTTCATTTGAGAAACGCTGCCGACTGGTTTCCGTGACTGACGGATCGTCTGCGAAGCGCACCGGACATTCGGAAACCACAGCAGCTCTCCTCCACGAGCCGCGCATTTCCTCTCTACTTTGGCGTGGAATCTTTCTGTATATACGTCATTCATCTACACCCAACTGAGCAATACAGGAATATACATCGCCACGCGCAAAACTACTACACAACATATTATTCCTCATACCTCTGGCCAACTAACCAGTGATATTTCTGCATCTTGAGCATCAATCATAAGAAATTATTCGGGGTTTTTTGGGCTCGCGTTGTTTCGCGGGCCTGCAGTTTAAGAAACGCAACGTGCCTATAATCTGACACTCACTTCCATGTTTACAGACCGTTTACAAATTTAGTCCTCATCGTGGTAGATACCGTGTTGAAAGTCATTAGTATGAATCCTTCATTGATGCGCAACAAGAACCAACTAGAAGCAACATATCGAGATGGACTCTTCTTCCACTTCAAATTCCTGTCCAAACACGCTAATTTCAATTTTCAACAGATTTCTGCAAATACTTTGGGTCTAGATGTAATGATTCCTTAAGAAATATATCCGGAACGAATTACTTCAAATGGAGACGTGCTAGTACAAATTTTTCAGTCTCGACATACCTCCTACGTTGATCATTGTTTTTGGACGAATGTTGGGATGATTTCCACCACAAAAACAACATGGAAGACCATCACAATAGACCAACTGAAAGATCTGACTCTATAGACCAAGATCAACACAAAACACATAAAGGAAAGCATACGCATTTCGCAAGACATATTGTAACAATCACTGCTCTTCTTTTGACTGAATAGTACTTGAAAACCATGGAAGACGATAGAACCTAATGCCTCAAAAAATGGGGAAGGGAGACCCACATAAACGACGGTGAATGTCCTTGCTATTTCTAGGGCTGCACGAACGACCTGGTCTTTTCTATAATCAATAATATTTTAGCACGATTGCTCACCGACAGCAGGGAGGACTCTTGACCAGAATCTGGAAGAAAATTTGGACATAGCGCTTATTAACTAAATGCTCAGCCATTAGCCCGTACCGATTTTGGAAAACAGTAATATTGATGACTCGACCGGCAACCAAAATCTAGTCCACCGGAATTCCAGACCTGGCAATTACCCCCACGCGCCAGTTCTGGTGCCCAACCTTTGACAAGGCAGAAAGTCTACTGAATCGTCATTGAGTGTGCTTGGACCATTCGTACGGAAATGGGTCGATTCAAAAAGGATGATGTAGAATAAAAGAGTGGGTGTGAGATTTTGAGGTAAGAAATAGGCAAGGTCAATACAAACAGGAACCCGCCAGTGCTGCTCAGTGTGCTAAAGGAGCGTCCTTAATTACGTGAGGTGAAATCTCACGAAACCTCGCCTATCGTCTAGAAACGACGCAGAAACCGGCCCTGGGTGGGGGGGGGGTTATAACCGCCGTGGGTGAACGGTTAACGTTCTGGCCTCACATTCGGGAGGACGAATCCCTGTCTGGGCATCCAGATTTGGGTTTTCCATGGTTTCCCCAAATCACTCCAGGCGAATACCGGGATGCTTCCTTCAAAAATGCCATGGCTGAATTCCTTCCCGTTCCTAGTCCCCAGTCCCATCCCGTCTCTTAGCCGTCGACGAGGCGTATAGCAAGAAGTATATATATATATATATATATATATATATAAAACCGCCCTTGGAAGTATGAGAGCTAAAAAAAAAGTCTCAAAAAAGTACGGGGTCGATTATCGGGGGGGGGGGGGGGAGTGTCCGTCAAAATATCACGTCAGTTTAGAGGGGGGAGGGTCCGACCAAATCTCACCAGAGGGTGGGGGAGCCCGACCAGAGGAGTTTCCGGAATAACACCTCACGTAATTATGTATGCCGGACATTGGATGGGGGAGGTACAACTGGATCTGGCACGAGCCCAGTACCGGCCGTCATGATTGTGATTTTATGCGGTTTCCCGCAATCATTAATGCTGGGACGGTTTCGAATCTCTGCCTCATTCCACGAACAAAAATACACCTCTATCACACGGAACATAGTTACTCGCTTCACAGACAGAGGGCAACATTCACTTCCTCCACTAGTGTAGCGCTTAAGGCAGAGGCGAAGACACGGGCACAAAAAACAAATGTAGTGTTTTTTTTAATTTTTGTTAGGCTTATTACATAATTAGCATATGTGAATTTAAAGAAAATTTTCGTAATTTATTGAGAATCCGTTATCCGGTGTATATCCGCCGGATATTGACCTACTAACTTAACTTAGTCCACAACCCGAAGGTTGGTTGGATCCTCCCGAAGGAGGAATTCTAAGCCATTGTGCCAGTTCCTTTCCTCTAGGACCTACAGTTTAACGTGGAAGCGTCCTGGCATAGCTCATATGATTAAACACAACTCTCAAAATTCCTGCGCCTGCCGGGATTCGTGCCCGGGGCAGGAGCAGCGAACGTTTTGAAAGCAAGCGCCTTAGCCACTGAGCTACCAGAACGCTCATTGACCTACTATTCTGGTCAAAATAATTTTAGTCTCCACTGATAAATTTGATATTTATGAACACAGGATCATTAGTAATGGCAATATTCTGGTCTTCTGCCAACTGCTTACATGATATTTCTGTTGTATTGTTTGTGCATTATTTAATATATACTGGAATACATCTTAAAACGTTATTGGACAAAGCTAACACAAATAGCTGCAGTACACGGGGGAGGTCCGAAAAGTTCTTGACCTTGGCCATTGTTATTCTATTTGTACCAAAAGTTTTAGTTAGTGCAAAACTGAATAGCCCCAGGCAACACAAGATTAGCCAAATAACAAACGTAACTTCGTCACAACAATTCTGCATGAACTTTCAAAAGTTTATTAAAAATGCACAAAATCATTATAATTTCACAGGTTCTTTGCGTAAGCATTATGAATTAGACTATCAGAAAAAAATTAAAGTATTGAAATTGTTCCTGGAAAAAAGTACCGGAGTTATTTGGAAAATAATAAGTCCTTACTACGATTTATGGACACAACATTCTGGTGTGAAAACTGTCACAATATAAACGTCTAACAAGGAATTTTATCAGTGCAAACTGTCTCTCTACATCAAAACTAGCACCGTATAGTTCTGTCAGTATAGTGACTCATCACTGAAAATTGAACGGTAGGAATTAAATCCCCCATAACATCCAGAATTTTTCTTTGCGGTCGAATGTCCGGAAAGATCAACGTGTCTGCGCGGCCTGATTTGAGCCTGCAATGAGTACCATTAACAACCTGCTTATAGGTAAAATCCACGGGAAACATGGTGCCGTGCCAACGGGATCACAAGGCAAGATGGCACTAAACGTCTGTGATTTGCGACTTTTTACTTTCTAAATACGAATCTAAATTCGGCACGCACTACTTTGACATGTTAATCTGAGGTTTACAGTTTGGATTTTTTGAAACCTCAAATGGCTACGCGTATTCCACTGACCAGTGTCGCTTCTTGTGTAGTTTAGTTCTGAAACCGCAATCTAATTCGGCATTTATATCACTCATAACTCTCAGATTTGGTGCAATCAGTGGAAACTATGGTTTTTTTTTTCTTTGGGCTTTATAGCTCGTCGATACATAGGTCATTAGGGCCGGTATAGGATGTAGGCACAGCTGAGCAGAAAACCGTTAATCCGTTAATCGTTAATTAACGAAGTTAGCAAAAATTTAACTTTTAAGTTAACCTAAAAAACTGTTAACTGTCTTCTTAATTTCCGTTAAATTTAACTACCGTTAACTTTAGTCCGCTACATTGGTAGTTGACGTATTTGGTTCGTTTGACCATTCGGCAACTCGGATGGCGAACGAATTAGGTAATACGATGTTCGAGTGTGGTGCATAGACAACTGTTATGCTAGGCATGGCGTGGGTGTCAGCTGGAAAGCTAGAGTTTTGGAGCGTTTCTATTTTTCGTCTACAAACCGGCGCCCACTACTCGTTTCTAATTCGATCGGTGATTGATTTTGATATTTTTATAATCTGAATTTTTTTTACTGCCAGGAAAACATCACTTTTTAGTTGGTATTGGTTGGGTGTTCGTTAGTGAAATAAATTACACTGACATTAGTTACATGATTACGTCATGGAAACTGAAATCTTGATTCCGTTAGTGAAAGTAGCAACGCTAACAATAACAACGAGAATATTAAAAATCCTTGGCCACATTTAAACGATTATGTTGCATTTAAATCAAGACTGGAAGAACAATTGATTTAAGAATGCAAACCGTGTTTGCCTAAACTTCCTACAGTAAAGGTTCACGTGTCTAAACTTAATAATCTTAAAAAAAACATACAAAGAGGATGCATACATCCAAATATGAACTGTTTGAAGAAAAAGTAAAAGCAGGGCCAACTCGTGGGAAAAACGAGAAACAATTCAAAGCCTTCAAGTGCTGTGGCTACTTCTGATGCAGATAGCAGCAGAATTGATTTGATTCTACTAATAAAAGTTTACGTCAGTAAAACATTTGGTATTGTAGCTACCGGCACCGTCGTATTCCAAGCTGGTGCGGACCGATGTACCGTAAACCTTTTCGTTGCCAACATGATTCCCCTACATGTTGAAGAATCCGATAAGTTTTAGAAGCTGGTTAAAACGTTGAACCCCGGTAAAACTCAATTCCTAGAACAACATTGGGTAGACGTACTATTGATACACATCACGGTACATAGCACCTTGGTACTGCTTGCAGTATTACCAATTGCAATACATAAACATCAGGTCCACTTTTGGATGGTTAACTTTTAACGATTAACTTTAACTATCGTTAAATTTTCAAAAATGTAACACTTTAACGATTAACGAAGTTAACTTTTCGATTAGCTGTGCCCACCTGTGGATATAGGGCTGTTGAACGAACCATCCCGGTATTGGACGGGGATTTGAACCCGCGTCCTCCACTCAGCATGCCCGGTCCACTGTGCTGAATCTTTGTTCATGTCCTCTGTGTTTTGCAACTTTACATTTTTAAATGTTAACAACCCACACCAACTGCTAAAAAAACGCATATTTTTCTGGTATGAAATTCGTTCCACACACATTTTAATCATAGGGTTTTGTTCCTCAACAGTAATTTTACGCTTCTGCTTCCTGTAGATTGCTTAGTCATAACTGTGTCGTCGCTATTTTTACTCGGAAGATAGTGGGCTTCATTGTACATTACAGTAGATTACACGGAAGATCATCGTTATCTGCAATGCAAAGTTCATATAGAATTATTCTCGCCTCTACCTATGCTGCTTCTACTTTCAGGGGTCACGTATCGTTCAATTAGTTTATTGATTAAGCTGTATATTTTCGTCTCCTTATCATTGACTTGTTTCACATATCCCAGTAATTTCATCTCCGCTGCTTGTATGCACCTTTAGTCCTTTCTATTCATTGTTTACGATTCCCTCCAACAGAGAAATATAGGAGCTGTCCTGACTGTGAAGAAGTTTCCATCTATTTCACATATAATATCACAGAAAATGGGATTGCACTGGTAAATTCGTTCAACTAGTTGCTATGATACGGGATATTTGACAGAAATTTTGTGGACATCTTCAAATTATAATGTCCCTAACACGTCTGTTATTTTTCGAAGATTTTTTGTAAATCGGTTTTGGTGTCATCTATTACCACCAGATCGTCTGCAAATCAAAGCATTTTAATACACTGTTCACCTATATTTAACAATTCAAATGTATTTTTAAATTGTTTTCTTCTGGTTTTACGATCGAGTCAATAGAAGCGTTTGTACGCTGAGTAAGACATGCCATCACGTACTATTCATTAAAGATTGTACGCTCCGTATCAGAAACACTAAAGTCCACATGCGTTTAACAATCGTGGACTGCAGTCGAATACAAAAGTCACTGCAGATTCGGCTTGATATAACAGCAACTGCTATTCACAAGGATTCAGCCAAGAAAGTCGAACATCCGAAGTTAAGCTCTCTGTAGTTTCTTAAAATCAGTTCAGGATAATAGTTTCATTTAGCGCAGTTCATTTTCTTGACATTTCTGTTCATGACAGACCTCCATGATGTTGTTGTATATCAGGACAAAAGGTGAAGGATGAACGTAGTTTTTAGGTCAACGGGCTGTTATCTGTTTTGAATAGTAACTGGGTCAGGTTGTGGTGAGAAGGCTACTCCTGAGGTACAGTTACACCACAGAATGAGGGCATCGACCCACACGTTCACTCACATCTCACAACATATCTTAATACGCGAATTCTCAAGTCCGCGCATGTCTTCACATATACGAGGGTGAGTCAAATGAAAACCTTAAATTTGTAATAAAAAAATCGAAATTTAGCGCCGTTATCCTGTAAGCTGGTAAGCGTGCTACAAGCAGCGTGCAGAATGGCCTGTAGGTGGCAGCATAGTGCAGATGCACAAATACCGTCGCAGTATCAGTATAAAGATGGTTGCCCCACTTGAGACTTGCACCAGGGAAGAGCAGCGTTCTGTTATTCGGTTTTTGAGTAGTGAAGGTGTGAAACCTATTGAAATTCATCGTAGAATGAAGGTTCAGTACGGTGATGCATGTTCGTCACAGCAGCAAGTCTACGAATGGATTAGGAAGTTCGCAAATGGTCTGACTTCAGTGGAAGATTCTCCTCGTCCAGGTCAGGCACATTGCAGCAGTTGAAGTCACAGTGATGGAAAACCACCGAGTGACACTGAATGACATTGCACCATGTTTAAAGATTAGTCATGGTTCAGCACACCACATTGTGCATGATGTGCTCCAGTTTCACAAAGTGTCTGCAAGATGGGTGCCACGGCAGCTGACTCCTGAAATGAGAGAACGACGTGTTGATGCTTGTGAAGAACTTCTTCGGCACTTTGAACGAGACGGTGATGGCTTCCTTGCAAGAATCGTTACTGTTGCACAGACCTGCATTTTGAGTGTCTTCCTCATCCACCATACTCACCAGACCTTGCCCCAAGTGATTTCCATATGTTTGGACCACTCAAAGAAGCAATTGGAGGAAGAAGTTCCGTTCTGATGAAGAGGTACGCCACACGGTGCATGAGTGGTTGCGCGGACTACCAAAATAATTATTTTCTAAAGGAATTTATGCAATTTGTAAGCGCTGGAGAACTTTCATTGAGCGTGGGGGAGATTATGTTGAAAAGTGATACAGCTTTGTACCACTTCTGCACAATAAATAATATTTATAAAAATATTTAAGGTTTTCATTTGACTCACCCTCGTAGTAGCAAGAAGGACATTCAATCTATATTCAAACGCAGCGTGTATCAAAGTGGTGCAAGGTCTATGTAGTTACATTTTTAAAAATCGTATTTCTTTATTAAATAGAAGATGGGCAACTTTTTTTACAAAATTTTATTACCATACTTAAAATTACATTTTTACTTTGTGATTCAACAAACGAGAAAATGAATTAAAAAGACGCGAAAAAGAATCTGATTTAGAAAAATATTAAAATTTCATTGGTAAAAATCAAAAAATCGAATAAGGAACCAGTGTTTGGTTTGGCTTATAAAGTAGTCCACTGCACACGCGCACTTTGATAAATCGCTTGTCCACATCGGAAACGTAATTCCTCGTCTTTCAGACAGTAACAAAATTGACGCAAAGTGATGAATATGGCAAAACGGAAAGAGTTATGAAACTGAGGAATGTAATTTAGTTTGTTAGATGGAACTGGATTGCCTTTTTTATTGTTTGTTGACGACGAGTTCATTATGGCCTGGAGAATTTCTTTGTTTATTATGTGGCTTTACGTCAAGGTATATGACATTTGAAGCGGAATGGGATTGGAAACAAGGAACGAGAAAGAATTTGACCATGGACTTTTGAAGGAGCCATCCGTCAATCACCTGGAGTGATGGAAAAACCATGGAAAACAGGGACGGGGATTTGTTACCGCTCGTGTTGACATCGAGTGGGTGTTTAAACATGTAAGATTTATGTAACGTTTAGTTTTAGAAGCGGAGACGTGACCGAGATATGAACCCAGACCCGTTGTACCTGCCAGGTCTACTGACTGTTCCGTTCGACAGTCAGATTTCATGTAATCAGTGTTACACTACTTTCAATGACCTGGACAAAATCTGTTGATTTGAGGATCTATTTTTTTTTTGTCGGTATTATGTAACTTCTTCATCTGGTCCATGAAGCACCTATGTATCAGTTCTTACTGCTGAGAAATTATGTAGTTTTGGTTGTATTGGTTGTTAGCTGTGTCGAATTATAAATTTTACTCTCAGTCTTAATAGTCTCGAATGCTGGAATAGATCTGAATTTTTATCGTGGATTAAAACCGGTAGTACTCTTAATTTCGAATTTCTACCGGTAGAGAGTTACCTTTTTGCTTTTCACATTTTATGGGTTTTCTGTTTATACATTAGATTTTCCCATGCGCAGAGTCCCTTCTTGGAACAAAGAGTCATCAGTCAATTGGCTTTCGGGTTACGTCACAAGCGATAAGTCGCGTTCCCTTCATTACGAGCCTGTTTTATAAACAGAGGATTACAGATAATACCGCCATACATCACGCTGCGTATCTATCAGAAGTTTCTAAGTATGGGAGCAGTGGAAAGTTTTTTTATGGGTAATCTTTATAATTTTAATTAGAACGCTGTGATTTTTCATTTTTTTGGTAGCCCCGTTGGCTGCGGTCCTTGATGGTGCCCGGCGCCTACCATGGGGTTAGCCGGTTCGATTCCCGGCGGAGAAATAAAATTTCCACCATCCAGGACTTTGCGCGGAAGTTAGGAAAAGGTGGGGTGCACGATTTGGCATCAACAGTTTTGTGTACCGAAGTACTGTGTTGGTGCGTTTGAAAAGAGGGTATACGACAATGCTGATTGTCATTTGTCCATCTGTTGGGAACGTTAAACTTGGTATGGTGTCCTTCGGAATAGTAGGCTTGAATGGGTTTCACCCTCTCCCCCCTTCTGTTCTACACTGGGGAAAATAACGGCAAAGCATCGCAGACTACAGCTGGGCACGAATATGACACGGTAGTTTTTTGTTCATTTAGCAAGTAATATAACTAATACTTCAGATACTGTATTTTTCGGTGAAGTCTCATTCCTTTTCAGTCCATTAGCGTCATCTTTCCGGTAGCTTACGTATTCCTATCTTTCCAGTGCAGATATTTTTGGTAGTCGATAGAATAGTTCATCCTCGACACGTACTTAGTCATGCATGCAAACTGTCTCACCAATATCTGATGGTTTCATGTTTTGTTTGAATAACAATCAGTTGTTCCAAGCTTGGATACACTTCTGCTTCGCTCTTATCTGTCAATGCTCTTTGACTGCTGAACGACTGAAATAGATTAGTACTTGCTATGCGCATCAATCAATGCAACAAACTTCGAAATTTGTTTATTTTATTAGGAGCTAGTTTTAAATTTGCTACATAGGCGTCGAGATATTACAGACCAAGTTTCAGATGGTAAGTTACAAATTTCTATTGAAAAGTACAAAAACAATAAGGCTATGTTGTCCAAACATACTAGAGGTTATTCATCACACACTTTAATAAACGTAAGCTTATGGGTAAGCCTTGATTAGTCATTCACATAACTTTTGGCGTTTTAAGGTTCTAATGGCCAATAGACGCTGATCTGTCAATGAAAATCTCATCCTTACCAGTAATAGAGACTACAAAGAGACATAAGTTCCATTCATAATAAAACACAAAACCATGAAACTTGTAATCAGCTGGTGCCGGCAGTGTAGGTGATGTCAATTTCATGTTCGATTCCTACCTGTGAAGTGTTGTGTTTTCCTTACTGTGGAGTAAAAAATGTAAGAATAAACGCTAAACATTTACAGCAGCTAATCGAGTGGCCTCTGTTTAAAAACAAAACATAAATTCACAAAAAAACAACTCAGAATCACTTATTTAATTGCAGCCATTTACAATTGGTCGTTAGCAAAATAATAAAGGTTAGAGATTATATTCGGAAACTTTGATTCTCGTGTTGTTTGAAGCCAATGTAATTAGCCAGCAACATCAAAGCAGCTCTACTGAAAGAACATCTATCTAAGATAATCAGCTTCGCAAAAAGTTTATGGTGAACTATAAAACCTTGTGATTTTTTCTTCTTTAATCGTCTATATTTTGTGAAACACACAAGAGCTTCGAAACCAATTTTCAAGAAGAAAATAACATAGAAAAATCGTTATAACTCTATAATTTGTTAATACAGTAATTCTTCCAACATAACCATTTTCCGCGTATCCGGGAACCATATAGTCCGCAGCTGACGTATCATCAGTTCATGACCTGATAGGAAAAACTACATCATAAGTTTACGCTAAAAACTGCATACAATTCTTTAGTCCTTTACAGATCATTGTCCAATATGACCAGATCCTGGAACCAACCACCTTGAAGTGATTGAATATTTGTGTAAGAATGTCGTTACCAAAGAAGATGTCGTGGCAACGCAAGGCTGCCCACAATACAGACCAAAAGTGGACATCTAAACGAAGGGAAACTAGCAATGAAAACGTTTAAAATAATCTGTGTTTATAACACCACATGAATTCAAGTACATAACTTGCGCTCTTCCACCGCATAGACTGTTATTTTGATTCTGATGTAAAGTGAGGAGCTAAAGCGACGCATGCGATCACTGAACCAAGATTTTGACTAGTTTGAAGGTCTCAGAGTTTTATTTGTGACGAAGAAAGCCAATATAAATAAACTCGTGAGTAAAAAACGTTAGGATGGTCGCCTAAACGCCAAGATGTCCGGACGCAGTTCTCAGAAAGAACAGCTTCGCGATTTCGCCCAGTGTGGATGTGAAATGACGCGTGTTTGAAGTAACGCAAATTTTGTTTAGCGAATTAAGTCGTGTTACGTTCTTCTTCCTAGTTGAAGCGGACTGCGTCAAGAGGTATTCGAGTCATCAGCGCAGAGCGCCATCGGTCGCAACCATGGGAAAAGCGAAGAAGACATCTACGAGACCGCTAAGAACTACTACGGCGGAGGCCAGCTCCTCGCTTCAGAGGACCGCACCGCCGCGTACGACTATCCAAAGAACTACTACGGCGGAGGCCAGCTCCTCGCTTCAGAGGACCGCACCGCCGCGTACGACTATCCAAAGAACTACTACGGCGGAGGCCAGCTCCTCGCTTCAGAGGACCGCACCGCCGCGTACGACTATCCAAAGAACTACTACGGCGGAGGCCAGCTCCTCGCTTCAGAGGACCGCACCGCCGCGTACGACTATCCAAAGAACTACTACGGCGGAGGCCAGCTCCTCGCTTCAGAGGACCGCACCGCCGCGTACAACTATCCAAAGGACTACTACGGCGGAGGCCAGCTCCTCGCTTCAGAGGACTGCACCGCCGCATACGACTATTCAGCAGCTACCCGCAGAAATTCTGGCAACGCCAGTGATTATTCCAGTTCGCCCGGGCCCTGTGGATCCGGTACCGATGGAAGGAAGCAGTTCAATGGAGGTACAGGTCTCTGCCTCGGAACAGTGGCCTGTGCCACCACTACTAGTTGCATGCCGGCGTAACTGGGTACTCCTGCTATACCTGCTGCAGCAGGACACCTCGTTGCCCGTGTTCGCCTGGCCGACAGCGGACGGCATCAAGATTATACCATCCTGCCTGTCGGACCTGGAGACGGTTACAAGCAAACTGAAGCTAACTTACAAGGAGCTAGTACCTCGTACTCAAACGTCAAGAAACAAGGCAACCAAAACGGAAAGGAAGAAGCCCACTCCAAGACCTGTGCAATGTTACAGGTGCCAAAGATTTCATCATTACGCGCGGCAATGCACCGCGAAGCCTAGGTGCGTCCGTTGCGGCGGAGATCATTTACAACAAGACTGTACAAGACAGAAGCATGAGGCCACCTGTTGCAACTGTGGTGGGCCCCATTCAGCCTGCTTTGGGGGTGTACAGAACAGCAGCGCCTGAGAAACTCCCGCAGACAAGCAGCGTGGCGACGCATCAGACCGACCGCCCAGCAGGAAGACCTGATTGCGGGGCCGAACCGTGCACAGAGGACAAGACTGCAGTCCACCATGACCGCCACCTCACCTGGCGAGACGCAGACAACACGCCTCGTCCAGCCTCTACAAGACACGAGGCAGCCAACAGGGGATCCGCTTGGGGAAGCTCATGGCCGGCCGCCTGTTCGCGTCGACTTCCCCGGCCGCTGATGTGGACACGCCGCAGATGAATGGGGCCCCAAACTGACGGTTTTCGTTGACTTGCTAACGAAACTCATCGGAAGACAAACCAACCTCGACAACAGTGTCGACAACAGATAACGCCACAAGCGTAGACAAACCTAAAGATACGTCATACCACATCTTACTACGGTGGAGTAAATGTCGAGAGACAATACACTCCGTACTACACTGCCAAAAATTTATGGCAGAGAATGGCGCCCTGGCTGGCTGGACATTCTTCTTCCGCATGTCCACTAGCGAGAGACGATGTGAATCCACAACTGCGCCATTGTGTGAAGCCTGAGATTGTAACGTGGAAACTATCAGCACGATCGAGTTTGTTCTGTGTGGAGAACGTAGATTGGGACTCTGTCGCAGTGATGCCATTGAGGCCATTTCAGTTATCCGGCATTTTGAGAGCAGAGGTGGGCTTGCCATAGCCCGAAGTTGATCCAGTCATGTTCGCCAATGAGAACTCGGTGCATTGCAAAAAGGTTTTGTTCTACTCAGTAACGTCCCTGATTGGCTCACATCAGAAAAATTGCCTCACGCTCTCTTGTTTTTATTCATTCAAAAGTTATTTTTTACAAAGAAGCTAATTTGTTTAACGTTCAATAAATGAGATCATTTTCTTTCTAAGAAATTGTCAATAAACCTGGAGAATAAATTGTACTTTCTTTGAGAATCATTCGTTAAAAGAATAATCATTTCAATCCAGTACCTGATAATTATTAATTTGGTCATAAATTCACTCTTATGAATATAAATAAATATCGGTGATCGAACCTGAGAAAGCTATATTGGGGCACTTCTATATTAAATATTCATTACAGGATATATTATGCTAACCTTGTGAAAATAAAGTGAAGGGGAGGAGAAGAGGCAAACTGTCACCAAGTGTGCTGTTTTATCAGGACGATGCCTTCCAGTCACAAGTTTCTCATTGCCCCTCTTGAGAATCCATTTTATGCGGATGACTTAAAAGCATTGGAACGTCGTTGGAAGAAGTACGATGTGTGTTAAAAAAAAAAGGGAATTTTCAGTTTTTGGAAATAATTTTATTTATTCGTCTACATCGATGTTATCCCCTACAAAATAGTGCCCATTAGATATTATACACTAATTACAGCGCTTCTTCCAATCCCCAAAACACTTCTGGAACTCGATCTTTGTGATAGCTTCGAGCTCTTTCAGCGATGCATTTTTAATCTCATCTATGCTTGTAAAACGGCGGCCCTTCAAGGTTGTTTTTATTTTTGGTAACATGTTTGGCCAATGTGGAGGCTCGGGCATCATTACAATGTGTGTGTGTGTTTTTTTTTTTTTTTTTTTTTTTGCCCAAAAATTCACGAACAATCAACGATGTGTGAGCAATTGTATTATCATGATGCTAAAGCCCTGAATTGTTTTGCCACAAATCCGGGCGTTTTCTTCGGACTGTATCACGCCAACGGCGTTGAACTTGAAGATAGTATTTCTTATCGATCGTTTGACGATGTACCAAGAACTTTCTACAAATGAAAAATCGCCGAATGTATCAAAACACGTTCCTTTTAACAGTTGACAAGAGACTAAACATCCAATATAGCTCAAAATCTATAGATACTTTTGAGACGTGTTTGCCAACATAACAACGAAAAAATCGTGCCAATCGAACTAATATAAGCCGCGAATTTAAAAAACTCCCGTTACTTTTTGAACACACTTCGTATATGAAGCTCAGGAGGGACCACGAGAAATAGACGTCAGTTTTTCCATACGATCCGTGCATCATCGTTAGGCCAGAGACTTACGAGAATACTCTCTTATGTTTGTTGGTAGTAAGAACACTGTGCTGTTAACGACATACAGCAGAAACGTGTGCCAGAATTTTTGGATATAAAATGACACTGAAAGCGCACCTCTTCTAAGAAGCAGAAGATATCGAAAGTCATGTGACATTGTATCTTCCGTAAACGTGCAGAGGTTGTTGGAATCTCTGCTACTTCGTTTCAGATGGCATAAAACCAAACTTACTAATCGTATGTAATTATCAAACTGAAAAATATAAAGACTACTTATTTCTCTATGATTCTAGGCGCAGAATATTTTAATTTACTTTTTAGTAACATCTGAAGATTAAAACGAAATTACGGATATACGCAAGTTTTTTTTTTTTTTCTCCCCTCTCTTGCGAAGAAACGCTGTCAACATTACCTAATCACTCGCCCATACTGAACAGTTAAAATAATGAATTTTCTGACGGGTTTAAGTTCGTTTACGTTTAATTTTATCTACTGACGAAAAAATTCGCTCATCATGGGTTGTTGCCAAACAAAAGCTCAGTACTTTACCCTGACATCCAGTTTATTATTATTATTACTATTAGCTTAGTGCTTTAGACGTTGATGTTATTAGAGGCGAGAAAGGACTGGGGACAAGAAACGGTAAGTATTTCGGACATAGTCTTTTGAAGGAGGCATCCCCAAATATGGATGGCCGGACGGGGATTCAAACCCACGTCCTTCCGAACGCCAGGCAGGCGGTCGTTATTCTACGATTTCGGCGGCCGAGTTCAAATCCCGATAAATCAGAGGATTTTTCCTCAAATCTTGATATCCGGTAAGGCTGGTTCAAATGAATATGGGGAGTACTGAGTATAGTATTCACCGTACTATCTCATTAACAGTGCCAATCACAAATTGTATGAGGACAACCAAAGACACTGCTAGGTGTGCTCCAGTTTTATTTATAATTGCTGCCCTCACAAACGAAACTAGTCTCATTAGAACATCTTATAATACTACATGTGTATCATGAGGGAATAATATGAACAACGAGGGACCAAGAACCAATCCTTGTGGGGAAACATATAAACGGGCTACGTCTTCAACAGATTTTTTTTTTTTTTTTTTTTAACAGTTTAACGTCCCTTTTTAACAACGTGGTCTTTAGAGACGGGAAAGGATGGGGGCAAGGAATGGGAAGGAATTCGGCCATGGCCTTTTTGAAGGAAGCATCCCGGCATTCACCTGGAGTGATTTGGGGAAACCATGGAAAACCCAAATCTGGATGCCCGGACGGGGATTCGAACGTCTTCAACAGAACTAACCTACATTTCTTTATTTTGAAAATAAATTTTTGCATATTAAGACATATTTGGAGGATAGGATTTCCAGTTTAATTAAATAAAAAGAAACACAATACTTGAAAATACACTGTTGAGAAACCGAATAACTTAGATAATAGGTATCACGAATGGAGGAATGAGATGAGCAGTAAGTGAACTAGTGTCTCAATAAAAAAAAAGGAGGTAGCCAAAGTCAGGGGAAAATATCGCAGAAAGAAATATTTATAACCAAATTAAATAAGCAGTGAACACACGACCATAAAAAAAAGAAAAAACATCAAAAATTTCGTAGGTTCTGTTTCTGTAGAGAGTTTTTCGTTGAGGATGAACTGGTGACAAAATTCTAAGTAGAAGAAAGGGGGAAAAAACCCGGATAAATATGATTTAAAGGAAAGGTCTTCATTTCTGGGTCAATGACTCCGGCACACAAGCAACTGATTTCACTGAATACAATAATTCCTGGAAAACCTTATGTGGTGAAACGCGGCACTTGTTGACGAAGTTCTTTCTTTTATTTCGACTTCTAAGCTGATAAGGATGACGTAACGCTGCAAAGTGACGTCAGGGTTCAAAATAGACAGGCCGAACTTTATAATAAAATAATTTCCAAAACGATGAACCACCTGACGGTTGAGTATTTTTAATATTTCGTATAATCAGGCTCGGACAAATGTTAACGATTGAGAGAATTGTCTTAGTTTCCACTTAAGAATTTGAACGGATTATTGAAACAGAAAAGTTTATAAATATATATGGTTTCGCACGCCTCCCGTCGCCACGGGGCTAGCTGTTGTTGGAAGATACTGTAGTTTCATCATTGGGCCTTTGAGGTGAGGGCTTCGACGCTGTTGATATGATTCGACCGTTAAACCCGACTGCTCGCTTCAGGAGCGTCCATAAATCACGTAGCTCCATTATGGCCTCCTCCCCCCCTTCCCCCACGTAGCTTTTGCCTCTACGTAGCACGTAGCTATTTTCCTATTGATTCCAGAAGACATTTTGTACTGTACGAAGATAATTAAATGACGGAAATAAATATTCACATGCTGTTGTGTGTTCTGTACCTCATTTTAACTGTGCAAATAATATGAAAAGAAATCTACATGGCCTGGCTCTCCCCCTCCCCCCACGTAGCAGTCCAGCCAACCCCTCCTCCCCCCCCCCCCTAGACAGAGCCATGTAGGTTAGGGGGCATCCATAAATTACGTGAGGTGAAATAGGGGGGGGGGGTCCGGCGAAATCTCACGTGAGATTTTGCGAAAAATTTGGGGAAAGTAGAGCAAAAAAAAAAAGGTCTACAAATTGCGGCAAAGTCGATTTTAGGAGGGTATTTCGTCAAAAAAGTTAGGGTGTGATCTAAAAAAAAAAAAGTCTACAAAAGTTTCCAGGGCGATTTCTGGGGGGGGGGGTTCTCACGGACCAGATCTCACCAGAGGGGGGGGGGGGTCCGGCCAGATCTCACGAAATCTCACCAGGGGGGAGGGGGGGTCCAGAAATCCGGAAAAACACCTCACGTAATTTGTGGATGCCCCCTTATGGATACTCCCTTGGAGTCTTTCGCGATAAAAGGTCTGTCACCGGGATTTACCCCCCATCTCCTCTTCTTTTGTCTCTATACATCACACTACACGAATCACTAACAGTTATAACTACACATATTACAACACTCTTGTTTAATCTACCACAGGCCACAGATTACGCGATGGTGACACATAGTTTCCCTAACACGCAGTTGTAGCTCTTGTACTGTACAATAAATATGGTCCCTGCGGAACAGCGCGGAAAACTTAAGGCTGAGGCAACTAAATGTAAATCGAAAGGTCCCCGGTTCAAATCCCGGTCTCGGTGGAGATTTTCATAGAATCTTAACCTGACTTTCACTTCTGCCACAGCTTGTTGGGTAATGAGAAGTACGCCAG
This sequence comes from Vandiemenella viatica, assembly GCA_031002005.1. Classification (NCBI taxonomy): domain Eukaryota; kingdom Metazoa; phylum Arthropoda; class Insecta; order Orthoptera; family Morabidae; genus Vandiemenella; species Vandiemenella viatica. The sequence continues at coordinate 66,676,524 of CM061921.1, read as the reverse complement.
AACGCTTCCGTGGGTCGGATTTCACGTTAAACTGTTGGTTCCCTTTACCCGGCAGAATTACCATGGTTAGGTGGTGTGAGGAGGAAAGGAACTACCAGGCTAAGCTTACCTCCTACGGTAGGGTCCAACTAACCTTCTGGTTGAATACATAGCTTAGCTTTTAAGATATGTGAAAATACTGTACTTTTTATTTGATTTCTGGGTTCATTATATTCGATAACAGTAATTGGAACAGAACTTGAGAGAACAATTGCGCGCTTTTTTACACGGTAATTCAGAAAACCAGTGCCATCATGCACAATAAAATGAAACATCACCAGTAATAGTCGGGCCAGGCATTCGTGAAGACGCGGGTTCAAATCCTAGTCCGGCCTTCAAGTTTTAGGTTTTCAATGATTTCCCGAAATCAATCCAGGCAAATGCTGGGATGGTTCCTGTAAAAAGTGTTGGCCGAATTCATTCCCGTTTCTTGAACCCCATCCTCTCCCGCCTCTAGTGACCTCGATGAAGTCTTAAAGCCCGAAAAAAAATGAAAAAAAAACTTTAAAAAAACAATGGAGCTAACTTTCGAAACGTGGCACGGAACAGGTTTTCAATAGTAGATATCACGAAATAAAATATTCGTCATGGAAAGTCATTTCACCCAACGTATTCTGCTGTGCAGGATCATTAATGGCAAGTGGTTTTTTTTTAACTGCTTAACGTCTCTTAACAGGAAGGTCTTTAGAGATGGGAGAGGATGCGGTTAATGTCATGCGGTTTTTGGATGAAGATGAGCTTTTAAACCCAAATCAACATGGAAAAGGCCGATGCTGCGAAACACAACTTGCCCTCTTAATTCACGACTTGAGCTGTATTATAGATGAGCAATCCCAGGTTGATTTAGTTTTATTAGACTTCAAAAAAGCTTTCGACACTGTGCCTCACACTAGGTTACTTAGGAAACTTCGCGGTTACGGTATATCTAGACAAATATGCGATTGGGTTGCAGACTTTTTGAAGGGCAGAACACAGTGTGTAGTTCTCGACGGTGAGCATTCATCACTTGCCGAAGTGAGGTCCGGGGTTCCCCAGGGAAGCGTGTTAGGGCCTCTGTTGTTTCTCATATACATCATAAGTGGAATGAAAAGATTATTTGCCGATGATGCTATTATTTATCGTGAAATCACAACCCAGGACGACTACCCTTTGTTACAAGACGATATTATGAAAATAATTGCGTGGTGCAGTTGGAGTTAAACGCTAAAAAGTGCCAAGTCATGCGTGTAAGTAAAAAGGTGAAACCATTTAGATTTGAATATACAATTAATGGCACTGTCCTTAGAACGGTAGATTCCGCTAAATACCTAGGGGTAACAATTCGTAATAATTTGTCATGGAATGAGCATATCGAGAATGTAATTGGGAAAGCAAATCGTATGCTTCGATTTCTAGGTCGTAATTTAAAACAATGCACTCCGGAAGTTAAATCGATTGCGTACATGTCACTAGTGAGGCCTCACTTGGAATATTGTTGCTCTGTATGGGGTCCCCATCAAAAGGGATTAATGGAGGCATTAGAGATGGTCCAAAGAAGAGCCGCCCAATTCGTGACAGGTATATATAGTTGGAGGGAAAGCGTAAGTGCCATGTTGAAGGAGTTAGGTTGGGAAGACCTGGAGCACCGAAGGCGTTGCTCTCGACGGAAGCTAATTGAAAAATTCTCGACTGACGTATTTCGGAATGACAGCAATCAAATATTGCTACTAGCAACATTCATCCATCTCGGAATGACCACGAAAATAAGATAAGAGAAATCAGGGCCAGAACCGATACATTTCTCTATTCATTTTTTCCACGAGCGTTTAGGGAGTGGAATAGAAAGGATTACCGGGCGAGTAAACACAAAATCGGACAGGAGTAGCTTCCGATAAAGCACTCCGGCCATCCTGATCTGGGTTTTCCATGGTTTCCCTAGATCGCTCCAGGCGAATGCTGGGATGGTTCCTCACAATAGCCCATGGGCGCCACCTGCCATATCCCTTATATCCCTTCCAAACCATTACCTTTCCTGATAGGTGCAATGCACCCTCCGCCAAACACTTTTAGTGAATCGCGGAGTAATAGTAATAGTAATATGGGGGGCAAGGAATGGGAAGGAATTCAGCCATGGCCTTTTGAAGGAAGCATCCCAGCATTTGCCTGGAGTGATTTGGGACACCGTGGAGAACTCAAATCTGGATGCCCGGATGGGGATTCGAACCGCCGTCCTCCAGAATGCGAGGCCAGAACGCTAACTGTTACACCATCACTCTCGGTGGCAAGTGTAATCAGAATTGTTAATCATGTTTCAAATATATGTTTCGTGTTAGTGTGATGTATATTTTGAGGTGGACAGAGAGGACGATTCCGTCATTAACCAGGGCAAGCTGCCTGAAAACATAAACCAGGATAACGGATACATAGGCACGCAGACTACTGGACAGTATCTTAAGGTCGTACCCCTTGCAAAACTTCCTGTATCAGTTGGATACGAAGAGGTCACCCATTATGACATTTTTGCATTTCTTAGTATGACGTTTTATCAAGTAAGTCATTGCTAGCTGCTCGATAACATAAGCGGCCCTTGTCGAGACTTTACTACACCGCAAGGAACGTCGTAAATAATACAATACAAACGTTTCATGTAGTCATCGATTGCTTCTTGGAGATGGGAACATACGTTAAAACCAACCGCTGTTTCAAAATAGTCTGATGCTTCGCGAATTCTTACGAACTGCTTACATTTTCAAGTACCTACAATTTAACGTGGAATCCGAACCACGGAGAAAGCAAATCATTGATAGAGGTGAAGAACATGTTAAGTGCTTGTAATAATTCCTGATCAGGCTGGGACTCAAACCGAGACTACAAATCGTCATGGCGGAGTACCAGACAGCTCTGTCCCAGGTTTGAACCACAGTGTCGACAAGAATTTTGCCGTTTCTTAAACTGATCTACCCTATGGTGAAACTATGTTTTGCTCTTGTGAGCCCCCTTGCTGGAGTCTCAATGCGTGACACTCACATGGCAATTAATTTTTTTATGGGTTTACGCCTCGTCGACGTCGAGGTCATTAAGGCGGAATGGGATTGGGGAGAATGAACGGGAAGGAATTCGGCCATGGCCTTTTGAAGGAAGCATACCGGCATTTGGGAAAACCATGGAAAACCCAAATCTGGATGTCCGGACGGGGAATCGAACCATCGTCCTACCGAATGCGAGGCCAAAGCGTTAACCGTTCACCCACCACAGTCGGTCCCGGCAATTAAGGCTGCACGAAATGTACAGTGTGATTCACGAGTTCCTCCGAGATTATGCAGTGGCTATGACAGATATGTCACTGCTACAGACCCAGAATCTCTCCAAGTTTCAGATTATAACAAGCGCCTTGGCTTAATTAAAACAAAATAGCTTTCAGTGGTGAGCAGAAATCGTTCTGCTTCTTAGAATTCGCTAAATGTGAGCCAGTTGCGATGGTACAGCCGAAATTTCGTATGAAATACTAAACAGAACCACCTACAGACAAAACAGTCCGTGTGTGGTGCATCAAGTTTAAGGAAAACAAAAACAAAAAAAAAGCGAGCGCGGAGATGCGCAAAGTTCATATGACATACAGGTTTTTTGACGCGTGCGTAATTATGTAAATAATTTAATTCACATATGGAAATAGAATTTACTAATGAAAAAAATTGATTCTAAATTTATTTTTGATAAAATATTAAAATCTAAATAATTATAAATTTATTTTTCCACATCCGCATCCGCTTCCGCAAAACATCCGCATGCGCGGATGTCAAGCACTGAACATCCACAACAACCCTAATCTGGATCTTTCGCATCTAACACAAGTAACATGGACAACAATAATTAATGTAATCAATGGAAACAGATTGAATATAAGAGTTTCGGTCAGAAAATGACGGAACTTTTATTTACGCTTTAACGGCACCTTTCAGTGACATTGGGTTGGCAGCACTGTGATCGTCATAACCTCCGGAGTAGCCAGTTTTTATCGCATTACTGATATCTCCCTCAGTTTCCCCTGTTACTGCCCTTTGAATGAAAGGTGTTTTAATACTTAATGCGACTTTTGCAATGCACAATTTACAGGAGCAATGATGAAACGTGGAGTTTTAAGTAAAACTTTCACTGAAACGTTTGAACTTATGAAGTAAGCCTAGGATGTAATAGGTTTTATGAATGGTTTACCCGACTCAAAACTAGTGGTAAATCAGCTGAAGGTGGTTCTCTATCTCAACTCGGTTAGAAAAGCAAGGCTCTTGTTGCGACAATGCACCTGATCACTGTGCCTCCCAGAGCTTTTCAGACCAGACTTCCTGGGATTTTTTCCTTCTTCCCAAAATTAAAAATTTGTACTGAAAGGACGCTCTTTCGATACCATTGATGATATTAAAGCAAATTCGTCACAGGCGTTGAAAAACATTTTGATACAAGCAAATCAGTACTGATTTGTTATGTAGGAACACAGCTGAAATGAGTGTGTGAATGGGTGAGGAAAGTACTCGTACTTTTAAGCGAATAAGTGAGTTATACAATAAAAATTAAAACATGAAGTTCGGTTTTTGTTTGAACAGACCTGGCAGACTTGCTACTTCTAAAGGCGCACGCTTTATCATTATTAGTATCATGACGTTGATTTTTTAATGACTGATATTCTGCTAGCCGCAGACGACGGTGTTACAAATATGTTAACATCCATAGCGAAAAAATAAATTGCCGGCAATAATAAGATTCATTTTATAATTGTCTTTACTCAGTTTCTACTCAAGCAGGCGTTTCTGATTTCTACCTATTATTGTCAATTATACTGATGCACAACGAAAATAACCAGCCACCGAGAAGGATTGGTTGAAGCACTAGCAATGGTGCCTCTAAACGGAGTAGATTTATGTTTCCCACCAACCAATGATAACCCCAACTCAACGGCGGTCACACTGACTGATAGCTTCTTGTAGTAGTTCCTGCTCCCCCTCATAGATGGCACAGCGCTCTCCACACCGGAGCGCGTAGAGTTGTTCTCTTGTCATTCTAGGGAATTAATAGCCCTTAACGGAGTAATGAATTCATGAAACTTTCTTATTAATTACGTTGTTCTCGTCGTATCCTGAAGAATTCACATAGTTTTATGAAGCTCAACCTTCGTAAAACATCACATCATAACGGAAAAAATCAACAATGCAAGTCTGGAAAATGCCATCAAATTCCGCGTCAAACCATAGCTGCTTCCCGATATCAAAATTATAGTTTGAAAAGAAATAAGTGCAGAAATTATGGAATGTTTAGTTGTCGAACTATTGCCAATGTTTGGAAACATTTGATGGATATGCTGCTTTTCGTTAGGAAGACCAAAAGAGTTTTGTTGATTTTGAATGTAAAATGAAATATAAAGAGCTGAAACCAGGGTACAGCCTGTGCGAGATACGTCTGATGTACAGTTCATTATTTTAAATTTGATTGATCCATTTTTGTTGATTTTCGAGAGCTGTTGTGTTTGTCACATTATTTATCACAGTTAAAATAAGGTACAGAATACACAACAGCATGTGAATATTTATTTCCGTCATTTAATTATTTCCATATGTAATTTACGATAGTCGGAAAAGAGAAAAAAGCACAAAATGTCTTCTGTAGGGCGCTAATGACCTCGCTGTCGACGCGCCCTAAAGCCACAACAACAAAAATAGGGAAAAAAGCTACGAGCCAAGCGGGGGGGGGGGGGGGGGGGGAGGGAAAGGAAGTAGAAGCAAAACCCACCTCAGGCTACGTGGAGGGAGGGGGGGGGGTTTCACAGAAGGCCGAAATGGAACTACGTGGTTCATGGACGCTCCCTTAGGTCAAAGGGCAGTCGCTTCGAACAAAAAACAATGACGTATTTTCAAGTTGGAAAGCGGATTTTACAGCGCGGCTAACGCTATCGTTCAACAGCAGTCAAATTGATTACAGGTACATCAGCATGAAATTAAGAGCACCTCCAAAAAACAACTTACAAAGTACATTAGATGTTAATTTCTTCAGTATTTTTCGTTTACAGAAAGATATGATCGATATTAGGGATAATTCTCAGTTTCCAAGGTAACAGCGCTGTTTAAACAGACCCGATAACAAGGATGGTTTGAAATTGAAAGTGTAAAGAAATTGAAAATCTAGATCTCTGCTTGATGAGCTCTGAACATTGATACCCCACATACTTTGCTTGTAGCTTGAAAATATAATTTAACAAAATTTTGAAATACAGTAATCGTGTTTGGGTCAATGAAATAGAAAACAGGTGAAAATTTGAAGTATAAAACATACAGCAATAGCGCTCAGGTGGAACCTTAAAAACCATAATCATCGTGTCTGATAAAACTGTGGCAGTATTTAAATTCGCCATCAGCCAACTGCTGCTTTAATCCAAGTATACTATATATAGAAATTTACTATAAGCGCAATATACGATTTTAAATTACTCAAAATTCCCCATTTAATAATATAAATTAAAATTTCTGTATGACCTATATCGACCATTACACGCTAGTTATACGAAAAATAAAATAATTACTAGTTTAGATCTAAGTCACATATATTTTAATTGAAACTACGTCTACCAAGTACAAACACAGAGATTAGTATGCAGAACAAAGCTGTGGCAATATTACTAGTGGACTAATGCTAGGCGCCAAAATAATTTTTGGACAGTATTACTGTCGACAGATTGACGTCGATTGACGGAGACATATGGAGCTTACTTTCGATACGCAAGGAACAATGAATATTGAATCGTTCCGAATGTCGACTCATCCGCTCTTTCCCATCCTGCGATTCACCTGGAATAAATCGAGAAAAACGTGAAAAGCCGAAATTTGAATGGCTTCACGAATGTCAAGCCCTAAAATTATCGCAGACAACCCAGTCTAGGTTTTTGTAAAGTGATTAAAGAAAGTTCTTTAAAACTTATTAAGATGAGGCGCTTAAACAGTATGGTTAGGAAAGCAAAGCACGGAATAACACAGGAACACTTAAACACTGAAAAATAACTTGTTCTTGGTTTACTTTACCGACTAAAGCATACTAGCAAAGCTCCCAAACAGCACCTGTTGGCTGGGGGCTGTGGAGGAGGGGGGATGTCATCAGTAGAATCGCTGGAACTACAGCTGGAAGAGCTAGCGCCTCGGGTGTGGGTCGAGCTGTACCTGAAACAACATCAACCACACACACATTTCTTCCACGGGTCTGTAGTAACTCTGCTTGTTCTTGGCGTTGCGAAGCCTTACCTTTTCTATCCGAGACATCTTATCTAAAAATTGACTACGTTCCACACTTTAACAGTATCTGACAAGTTAAAAGTCATAATTAAAGAGATTACTGGTAAATTACTAAGACAGTAAATGTAGTTTGAACAAACATTTATTACCCTCAAATAATTTCATTTCGAATCAATTTACAAAAATCTTTTTATACAAGATATGTACAGAGACAGTCCACGATGAAAAATTCATCAACCAATTTAGCAAATTTTTTTTTTTTTTTTTTTTTTTACGCCTCGTCGACGTCGCTGTTAGTAGAAGCGGGGGAGAGGACTGGAGACAAGGATCGGACATGGCCTCTTGAAGGAACCATCCCGACATTCGCCTGGAGTGATTTGGGAAAACTAAATCTGGATGGCCGGACGGGGTTACAAACCCGCGTCCTCCCGAATGCGAGGCCAGAGCGTTATCCGCTCACCTAACATGCTCGATATACTCTTAATACCATACCCCGCTCCTTTCTAGCGTGAATGCAGGTAAAATAATATTTCGAACGAAATACATTACAGTGGAGATCTTAAGATCATTTTAAGATCGATAAAAGTAAATTGCGAAAAATTTTGACACTTTGAAAGAACCCCTTTTTAAAATGTTAAAATGTTTTTATTAACTCACTTTGGGCTTTGTCTGTCAGAGTGGAATTTAGTAAATAATTTTAAGCTAACTTCTCGATGAGCTAGACACTTTAAATTTTGACCATTGCTCAGAACTTTGATGACAATGCATGAAAATGGGGAAATTTGTCCGAAAAATTTGAAAATTCGGGAAAAACCGAAAGTTCTCTTTTCTATGGACCGATTTGGCTAACTTTTTAGATCTTCGTAATAGTCCGAATAAGGTTTATAGTTAATGAAAAATTGGAAAAGTTGACCGGAAAATTGGAAAATTTTGAGCAAACTGGATGTCTTTTTTTCTGTGTACCGATTTGGCTAATTTTTTTTAAACGTTCGTAATAGTCCCAATAAAGTTTTTAGTTAATGAAAAATTGGAAGAAGCGTAGAGAGTTGCTATCAATGAAAGAACTTACTTATCAGTTCACATTATTTGCGGTGCAATAAAATTGTTAATAGAGCTTTTAATGCATATATTATCTGTTGCATGCGCTCAATGTTTTTCGTCATCAATCTTACAAGTATTTTTTAATAGCTATCAAAAATTTCCAAGTATAAGTTTTCAGTACAATTTAGAAGAAGTTAGAAATATGTGGTTTTATCCTTCATAAGGATTAAATAAATTATTTTATACTTTTTAGTCCGTTATAAAAACATTTTACATTAAAAAGTTTTTTATTTTATTATTATTTTAAAAGATTTAAGTAAGTAAACTATCTCCAATTCATTAATCAATGTTTAACTTTTTGTTTACTAAACCTTAATGCTATAATTATTGGCACATGTTTTCTCTTTGCGTTAATTTGTAGAACCAGTTGCACAGCAATTAAATCTTCACATTGATACTCTGAGAAGAATACTGTTAGTAACAAACTACCGAAAATATTATAACTGTCAGTACGAGAGTTTGAGATACGGAGAAGTGAATGGTGCCCTACCTAAACTGAATGTACGGTTGCCCCAACAACCAGTCGCACTGCTACCATGGAACTAAAACGGGAACACTCTCGTTCCATCATCTTCTATGACTTTAAAAGTGGGTTAAACGAGGCTCAAAGTCTTTTGTGGATCAGCACTGTAGTTTTCCGGAGGTTTAAATAGTTTATCGTAGCTTTCAAAAGTAGTTTCTGAGCGTGTAAAAAGTGTGGTGGTGATTATTATGAAAAAATGCTGGCCATAGAATGATTTTATATCCATTAGTCTGGCCGCATCTCAAATCTTTAGTAGCGATGCTATTATTACTGAGCGTTTACTTAAGTCGTTGGCTATGGGCGAAAAACCTCCCTCCCCCCCCAAAAACGCTTCGAAAAACATGTCGATATAAAAACTTTATCTCACAATTAATTTCATCCTAAACTCGCTCTATTTCCTAAATACCATTTCCGTTAACGTATTGTTTTTTAATTTACTTAATGCTTCCTAACATACACTGTTGAGCCAAAGCAATATAGCGTGTTGGTTCAACTTTCGGAAGCAGTACAGCAGCAACTCGATGTGGCATGGATTCGAGAAGTCCTTGGTAGGTTTCTGGAGGTATGTCCACGCACAGATCATGCAATTCCCTTACATTACACGCCGGTGTTTTGTGGGCGCGGAGGTGGTGCTCGAAGCGACCAATATGTTCTTTCGGGTTGAGATCAGGCAAATTGATGGCCAAGGCATCGACGTGAAACCAGTATCATGCTCCTCAAACCACTGTGGCACGAGTATGACTTTATTTTTGCATATGGCTTCATGCGACGTCGAGGCGGGAAAGGACTAGGGCAAGGAACGGGAAGGAATTCGACCATGGCCTTTAAAAGGAACCATCCCAGCAATCGCCTGGAGTTGTCCGGGGAAAGCATGGAAAACTCAAATCAAGATGGTATAAGATCCGCAACTTGCAGCTTTACACAAATCATTTTTCAGTGGTCAAGAATAACCAAAATTTGATCAAAACCAGTTAGAAACATTTCAGCACTCCTTGAGAGCTGAAACTCCATTGTAGACTTGTGACTGCAGGATCGTACTTCTTGTATACTAAATTTTGAGCGGTTTTCCCAAAACATCTATTTGGAATTGGCTCTTGACAGGGGCGGATCCAGGGGGGGAGCTAGGGGGCTCAAGCCCCCCCCCCCCAAAGTATCTTGGTCCACCCCCGACATTGTAGTTTCGAGACCATTTTTTTTTTTTTTTTAGCTCTACGGATTTGAGGCCCGAGGAGGCTATAAATACTACCTTTTTCCCGACTCAAGCCCCCCCCCCCAAAGCCAAAATCCACTGAAGGCAAGCCCCCCCAAACCAAAGTCCGCTCAAGGGCCCCCCCCCCAAAAAAAAACAAAATCCTGGATCCGCCCCTGGCTCTTGAATCTTACTTGCTCAACATTTTGCTTTTGTCAGTGAATGTTCCACACTCAAGCTACAAGACGACCTATGAATAACAACTGTAGAAAACGTTATCTTATCAACGTTACGTGGAAAGGGAAAAGGGCTATTAATTTAATGCCGGGCTTATTAAATTCGCTACGTAATTGTAACGCTAAGAAGAGATTGACAGTAAAACATTCGCAAGGAACGATTTTTGGAATTACTGGAAATCAGAATTTCGGTCGGGGGAGTGGTATTGTTCAGTTAGGATTCCATGTTGATAACGTAAGGACTCCGCTATGAAGTGTGGAATACTAGCGCTGTAGTGAGTGTTACTGCTAGAAACATTTAGGTTATTATGTAGTGCAGATCGTTGAAGTTAGGACCATACGGAAAATTGTGCGCAGAAATATCAACACATGACTCTAAAAGACGAGATAAAACAGAGATAAGGACGCGTGAATTCCGGAGGAAAGGATGTAAGAAATATCTTGAGCAGGATGAATCAAATTTCATCTTTATTTCGTCTTTCAAGCGATTTCGTAGCTTTTCTTTGCGACCGGACAATTTTGTTAACAATCATTTCCTGGTTGGTCTGTGTACTACAGAGGACCTTAAGCATCACTATCGGTCTGTGAACTATGTAAACCCTACTATGTTAATTTGTTTTCCGGGCGAAAACTGAGAAATATCACACAATTCACCTAAATGATTAAGGAATACAGGCTAGTCAGGATTTACAAGCCAAGTACAGTATAGCAGGGCTATAAGTCATTCGGACAAACTGCCTGGACACTGTTCCATATTTAATTAAAACACTGAAAATCTGCACAATTTTAATGAGCCAGTGCTAACAGTTTTCGATCTTATCCAGCTAAGAAAAAGTCTATAAAGTCTCCCCCTCACCCCCACGAGCAGACCTTTTGGGATAGTTATAGCAATAATAGCTGGGAAATACACAGCACAAACTGGCGTTTATTATTATTATTATTATTATTATTGCTTTACGCCTCATTGACGTCGAGGTCATCAGAGGCGGGAAAGGACTGGGGACAGGGAACGGGAAGCACTTCGGCCATGGCCTTTTGAAGGAAACATCCCGGCATTCACCTGCAGTGATTTTGGGGAAACCAAGGGAAACCCAAATTTGATTTGGATGCCCGGACGGGGATTCGAATCGGCGTCCTCCCGAATGCGAGGCCAGAGTGTTACCGCTTACCCACCACGCTCGGTACATCAACACTACTCAGCGAGCTTATTCTTGGGTGGCATCATACGTGCTTATTGAAACGCCCTGTACAGAACATGGAAAAGCACAAAGGACGCATGTTTATGCTGCTTGTGGTATTTGGGTGGTTTTTTTTATTTTGGTAGAGCTGTATTGCTCGTCGACAATGAAATTATTACAGCTATGATACCACTGGAGACAAGGGAAGGGAATGAGTCGGTCAATGGAATTAAGAAGGAACAATCCCGGCATTAGCCTGGACTGATTACGGAAAACTATGGAAAGCGGAAACGTGGCTAGCCGGATGGAGGATTAGCAGGTTGCATACGCCGCCGCAGAAACGACACGTTCACAAACATACATGCTGCACAGACTAGAGATGGGTCGTTCGTGAGTGAATCAGTTCTTTAGAGCAATTCTTTTAAAAGAACGAGTGAGCAGTCACTCACTAAAAAGTGAACGGTAGTTCTTCTAGGTGTATCGGTCATAAGTCGGCTAATTCCGAAGATCAAAGATCAAGAAGAGCTTGTTCACGTGGGCTTTGTGGACTGTTGAGCTTAAAAAAAAAAAAAAAAAAAAAACAACAACAACAAAGGTCTACTAATTGCATCAAAGTCGATATAAGGGGGGTATTTTCATCGAAAAGTGTGAGGGTGTAACCGGATTCTGGGGGGTGAGACCTAAAAAAAAAGTCTCAAATATAACTGAGCAAGTGAGATAGTGAATCGTTCAAAAGAACTAGTTCTTTTCGAAGAGTGATCAGATGAACACCGCTCTTTTTAGTGAGTCACTTTGCCCACCTCTAGCACAGACAGTGCACTTACGGGTATCGAGATGACATAGCGCAAGGGAGAAAGAAGAATTGGAGGACACGTTTCAAATCATGACAGAGGAGCCACACAGGTATATTTTTTGTTGGCCTTTATGGTTCGTCAGTACAGACGTTATTACAGCAGGAGAGGATTGAGATTTAAGGACGGGAAGGATTACGGTTTAGGACTTTTGAACGTACCATCTGAAAATTTGGCTGAAGTATTTTCGGAAAACAAAGTAAAACCGAGATAGTAATGGCCGGAATGGGCATCGCACCTAGTTCCTCCTAAATGCCATGCCCCGCACCCAGCAGGCTCCATACCACCCCGGAAATAAGGGAGCTTCCATAAACTGTGTGGCTCGGGCTAAAAGGGGGGGGGAGGGTTGGCTGGAAGACTACACTGCGTTACGTGGAAAAAAGGGGGGGTTCCGAGCCAAGCCACGTAGCTTTCCATTCATTTTTAATAATTAAAATGAGATACAGCACACACAACAGCATGTGAATATTTATTTCCTTGATTTAATTATCTCCGTATGTAATTTACAATAGTCTGACAAGAGAAAACAGTACAAAATGTCTTCTGGAATCAAAAGAGAAAAATGTTACGTGCTATTGGCGGAGGGAGTGGAGGGGGTAGAGGTATAAGCCACGTCGGGCTACGTGAGGGGGAGGGGGGGCTTCACAGGAGGCCAAAATTGAGCTACGTGGTTTATGCACGCTCCCTAACGGGCAGCATATTATCGGCTACGGAACGATAACAACGCTGGAGTAATGAGATTCTGGGTTAACAGCCTACCGAAAAGAAAGAAAATACAGTATTTTAAATAAATGGTAACAACAGTGGAACACTTCAAAAACAGCAAGAAGAGTGTATAAAATCTTTCCAGACAAAAGAGAAACTTGTCATGGACCGTATGCCACCAACCTGCATAGGATTAAGAAGACATTGATTGATCTGTATACCAACAGATCTTCAGAAACACATGATCATTTATGCCGTTTGAATGTGAATCTGCATACGATCGAGTGAAACAGTACAAAGTGAAGCTTTTTGGATGTATGTGAAAGACTTCTGGGAAGAAGTAGACACGTTGTTAAATGTCGGGTCACCAGTACCGTTGTACCTGTTTCAGTATGGCCAGCTACATCTCAGTCTACCACAAAATCGATAGACAAAAATTGTTGCTACGGTCTAATAAATGAAATGCTGATGCTGGAGAGTGGCTTCTGGAAGTCTATTCTTCAAAGGAAGCAGCACATTTTGTGACATTCACCACACCTCTTTACGAAACTGCCGAATATGTTTCGTGAGCATTTAAGTTTGGGAATGACGTTTAGATTCGATTCCCGGTTCGTCAATCCGAATTTTTGTTTTCCTTGGTTTCCAGAAATAACGCCAGCGAATGCTAGTGTGTTTCCTTCAAAAGGCCGTGACCGAATTTCTTCCCGTTTTTTACCGGCCCTGAAGACTCCGAGGAGCCGAAACAAAATTATACGAAATTGCCAAGACTCGATACAGCGTATCGGCTGGGATAATTTAACACTATCGACGCGTATGCCTCTGGAATTTATTGATAAATATTCGGACATCTGAATTCATTTGCAACTTTTTTTCTTATTGCATTATGGCTAATGGGCGTCGAAGTCAATAGAGGTGAGAAAGGACTGGTGCAATCAATGGGAAGAAATTTGACAATGGCCTTAGGAACCATCCCGGCATTCGCCTGGAGTGATTTGGGGAAACCAAGGAAAACCGAAATCTGGAATGCCGGATGGAGATTCGAACCTGCGTCCTCAGTAATGCGAGGCCAAAGCGTCTATTAGAAGTGAGAATTTGAGCTGTATTATTTCTTCAGTGAAAGAAAAACTGACTGCATTGCGGACAGAAAATATATGGCACAAAGCGGCATCAGCCAGCCACAATTTTATTTAACTGCAGAGTGCAGATTTAACAATAACAAACTGGCAAGAAATATTTTCTGCAATACAACAGTTCTGTAAAAAAACACGCCGAGCTTCAGCTAAACAAAACTATATCTTTACTTATTACTAATCTTATTAGAAATTAAATGTCGGGAGAACTTGTGCTATGTTGAAATTAGTCAAATACTTTGGAGAAATAGAGGAAGTAGACACAATGATAGTTGTCAGGAAGATGACACACAAGATAAAAGTTATCTACAAGAAAGCACTCACCGAAAAGTGGACCAGACTGAACTGTTGAGAGCTGAGCATGAACTAAATGCCGTCTGCATTGTTTGTTGAGTGGTGGCAGCACCTGTCTGTCGCACGACCTCGTAGTCAGAAAAATGAGCATCGCCAGCCGTTTAATGGTTCAATCACAAACTGCTTAGGGACCGTGCACAAACTACGTGGCTCGGTCCAGGGGGGGGGAGGGGTTGGCTGGAAGACTACGCTAGGCTACGTGGGGGGAGGGGGGGGTTCCGAGCCAGGCTACGTAGCTTTCCTTTCATAACATTTTTCACAGTTAATATGAGGAATATAAGTCACAACAGCATGTGACTATTTATTTCCCTCATTTAATTATCTCCGTATGTCATTTAAAATAGTCTGACAAGAGAAAACAGTGCAAAATGTATTCTGGAATCAAAAGGGTAAAAAGCTACGTGCTACGTGAGGGCGGGGGGGGGGGTAGAGGCAAAAGCCTCGCAGGGCTACGTGGGGGGGGGGGGGGTTCACAGGAGGCGCAAAAATGGAGCTACGTGGTTTATGCACGCTCCCTTATCAGAGAAAGTAAAACCGTTATTATGCGCCAAATAACCCGCTCATAATGTAGCTTCACATTTGGTTGTTTTCTGTGAGAAGAACATTCTACTTAGCATATGATTTCTTTTGTATGTTCAGCAGGACATTTCGCTGCCAATCGGGAAAACATACAAAAAAGAAAGAAATATACTGAAATCCACTATCGATGTTCCTATTTGCTTGTACTCAGACTAGGGTCTAGGAACGCAATGGTTGAATGCACAGACATACGTACTAGATCAGTCTTACCATCAGAGAATTTTGCTATCTGGCCATCGCTATTTGAGGGCTAAATAATTTGACATATTAACAATCTGGTTTAAGAAATAAGCAGTTCGTATTCTACGTATGAATCTTCTCGTCAGCTTTCGTATTGCTAGGTATGGCTTTATGGCTGAAAAAAAAAGAAAATATGACTATCAGTAGCTAATCAGTTTCCTTAGCACGGAGAGAATAATAATTTTGTATTTCTATGAAAGGTGTCAGATGTGTGGGAATAAACAACCCATATTTTTCATTTTTAAATTCTTTAATACAGGAAATATTTACAGACTTAAAGAGCACATCGTTTAGTAAAAATAAAATCCTGGCTCACAGTAAAAATAAAGAAAAGAAAGCTGAGAAAATTGTTATTAGTACTATTTTCCTAAGCATTTTTCGCAACTGGAAATAAGAAATATAGTTATTAATAAGATCCAACAATGAAAAACATAGTAAAACAGAAAATCTTTTTAATAGTTGTTCCCAAGGAACTGAAGACAAAATGTCCGTATAGTGATATTCTCGTCTGTAGCTTTCTGAACAGCAGCCAAATAGCACAATATTCCGAATAAAAACCAAAGTGATGAAACCAAGGAATTTTTCTCAAAGTTGAACGTTCTGAATGGATTTCCTGACCCATTCATCAGTTTGCTTCAAATGAATAACGATGTGCTAACTCCCCGAACTGGTGTTGATAAATTCACTCTTTCGTATGTTGGTTTCATTGCTGGCAGGAACTAAGTACTTTCAGTGATTACTTGCACCTAGCTCAGGTCATTAACTTGTTTTCATGCTACCATACCAAACGTTCATAATACCTTCTATTTATCCCGTGTCTATTATGATAAAATATCGTAAACATTAAATCCTTACATTAAAATTGTAAGTTCAACATTGGATAACCCGTTCTGAAAGTTGTGCCAACTTTTCTGCGTGGATAAAGCAGATTTATCCTTCACTAGTTCCGCTGCTTAAAAAGCTTTACCGCTTTTATCTCAGGAAGGAACCCAGACCGCTGACTTTAATGTTTTAATGCCTTCTCGCCCGCCTCGTTGATGACATATTCGCCACTGGAGTCTCTGATAGCAGGGTACGAGATGTCGTGATGCTAGATTCCTTATTAGCAGATTGTATGCAAAAATCCTGGGTTAAATTGCAAACTTCTCTGTGATGACATCCGACACTGTTGATGGTGGTTCGCCCATCGCACGGAGACAAACCTGGAAGTTCCTTTGCCTTCTTCCGGAAGAGTAGCCAACCCAACGAATAGAAGAATGATTATCAACACTTGGGATGTAAGGGTTTGGGAGAGGCTATACTAGCCTTTTCCAACCAAATGTTAACCTCTCCTTCACGTGGTACACCCAGTTTGCACGGACGAGGCTCTGGCGACTGAAAGATTCCCGGTATATGGAATCACCCACTGCTTGCCAACGGCCTCCGAAAGGAGGGCGGAAGAGCGGGGAGCGGTTCAGGGCACCCTCTTGCCCTTGGGTTGGAAACGGCCCCTAAAGGAGAAATGATCAACGGCATGGGGATGCAGAAGGCAACGGGAAACCACTGCATTAAAAACCCAAAGGGTATCCCGAGGACATGTAATCCTCTCAAATTACATATATCATGATGGCTTCTTCCTGGGTAAAATATTCCGGAGGTAAAATAGTCCCCCAATCGGATCTCCGGGTGGGGACTGCTCAGGGAGGAGTCATCAGAATGGATAGAAACATTCTACGAGTCGGAGCGTGCAATGTTAGAAGTCTGAATAGGGCAGGTAGGTTAGAAAACTTAAAAAGGGAGATGGAACAACTTAAGTTAGATGTTGTTGGGATTAGTGAGATTAAATGGAAGGATGTACAGGATTTCTGGTCTGGGGAACATAGGATAATTAGCACACAAGCTGTCAATGGAGTCACTAGTGTAGGATCTGTAATGAACAAGAAAGTAGGGAAACGGGTGAGTTCAGGGCCGGCGAATAATATGGGTATGGTGGGTAGCAGTACCCACCTAGAAAATTCTGGGTGGGTAAAGTACCCACCCGGAATTTGAGAGTGACTGAGCCTGCATAAAGGAAAGAACTGAGAGAAAGAAAGAAGGAGAGAGCAGACCAGCTAAGCATATTGTTTTCATCATCCAAAAGGAATGTTAAATTAACGGTGTTCTCACAACACTATCTTTAGCGAAGCTCAAAATTTCTTTGATGTTTCAACATAAATCGCCACCCCAGTTGTCGCCTACTGAGCACGATCGACGGCAAACAATCGTTACATGTGAAAGCAAAAATGCTACGGTAAAATATCGTACGTTCAAAACCGCCACGTGTGAAAGCTGCTATTTCGAAGGCGTTTCGTGTGTATTATTGTCAAAAAAGTTCAAATGAAACAATGAAGGCCTCGGTGAAACAAGGTCTTTCTGTGAGAGGAGCCAACAACGATGAAAATTCAAATTTCATGGCATTTTTAAAGGCTAGCGCTGAAGATTTGACTGAACTAAAATTGTCGCTACAAAGACAAATGGCTTCATCATGACAGTCAGAATGAAATTGTTGATTTGATGGCTACTACACTATTGTCTTGAATCATTGAAGAAATAGGAGCTTCTTGCCTGAGAATCGCTTCAGAAGATGATATTGCAAGTGAACATTTTTTGGATTGTTTTTAACTGCGAACACCAAGGCAGAAACCTAATTTGATCTCATCATTGACCTTTTCGCCAAGCACAAATTGGTCCTCTAAAAACTCAGAAGCCAGTGCTACGATGGGGCTTCTAACGTTTCTGGAAAAAATAACATTTCAGTTACGAATACGGAAAGAAGAGCCTCCATCTTTATTTACGCAATGTACTGCTCATAATCCCTATCTTGTAGTACTAGATGGAATTGAGAGAGCTATAAAAGCAAGAAAATTCATTAGAAATGTTAAAGATTTGATAAACTTTGTGCGAGATTCGCCGAAAAGACTTCGACAGTTTAAGAAACGGCAAATCGGAATAGAGTAAGAAACTAATAATGATTTGCCTTCTCTTGCAGCCTATTGTCCGACAAGCTATTTCTAAAAGTTAAAAGTTTAATCATTTTTTTTAAAAAATAATGGTATTGCATTTGTAAACATATTTATCAATTTTTTACAGGTGTTTAGTGAGAATCAAATCTCTTAAAACAGTGAGAGAAAGTTATTTATCAGTACCTAACGCCATTTTTGTACGATCATTCTGTAGCTAGAGAAGTAGATAGTGCTGTCGCTGCTAACGCTTCTGGATATTACTCCTACATTGAATCGTTTGAGTGTAGTTTCAACGATGTTAAAAAGTCTGATCACGTTGAAAATATGAATGCTTATCTACAGATATCGAATCTATGAGTTAATTCAATCGTGTAAGAAGATAGAATCAATCGCCTACATTTTGTATTGCGTTCGAGATTCAAAATTCGAAGAAATTTGGCGAAACAGTGTGCAGTCAGGTGCTAAATTTGAAATCAACGAACCATAAATCTCACATCAGCGTAAAATTCCCATTGCCTCGACCAAGGTAGAAGCAGAAATCTCCGATTAGAAACAAGATTTTTTTCTGTAAGTCTTGTATTGAAGTTTATGACCAAATACTCATATCGTTAAAGAGTCGATTCTACAATGATTCCATCCACTTCTTCAAATTGTAAGAGCTGTTCACTTTTGGACAGCCAACAAATATTGAAAGATTTATAAATTTATATAACCACGGTTTTGACCAAGAAATATGGCTGAGTGATAGAGGCATGTTTTGAAACATTTGAGAAGGCAAGACGAGCAGGCGAAAATTGTTTCAAAAGTGCAAATTGACAAGGGGTCTCATACCAGAGTTTGTGCTCTTCGTTCGACTACTTGTCACGATTCCTGGGTCTCCTGTTCGAATGAAATAAGTTTTTTGATTACACGCTGACTCAAAACTTACTCCAAGATCGACAATATTGCACAACATCACAATATTACATGTATATGGTAATCTCACTGACGAACTTGGTTTGGAAAATTATTTGAATCAGTTCATTTACAAACAAGCAAAGCGCTGTACAGATTTCGCATCGATCAAACAATACTAAATAGTAAATTTAAAAAAAAAATTGCATACAATTAAAATTTATTGAATTATTTATATAATGACTTTTTTAATTCATTTTGTAGTTTTTAGTCATATGAATTTGTTTTATGAATTTGCATGATTATCACGATTATTATTATTTTAGGTAGGATAACCAAATAGTATATTCATGGGACTACCCCTCCACTCCCCTCCCACCCAATTGCCTGGCTACCCACCCGGGTTTAACACGAAACGCCGGCCCTGGGTGAGTTATTACGAACAGTTTAGTGACAGGATTATTTTGATGAGGTTAGAAACTAAGCCCGTCCCAACTATCAACACTTGAAGCCTGATTGCCACACTACAGCTACGTGTTTCACTCTAGCGAAAGTAAGCGAGAGTATATGAAATCTAGCACGAAATTCGTAATCAGATTTTTTTCTGTGAATCGTTTTCCAAACATTGTGGACTTGAAGCTACGCTGATAATATCTCAAGTTCAGAAACTTGATGGAGGTTGTAATGAATTAATAAGTACAGTGTTATCAGACACCGAGTGTTCGCATAGTATGTGTGAGATGTTGGCGGTGCAGCGTGCCAGACAGTTCTACGTGACTCGACAAAGCGTCCAGATTTACACGTCCGGTGGGTGACTAAACTTTCTACCTGACTTGGACATTCAGTGGATTTATAGCCCACCATAAATAACTAAGGCTCGCTTTTTATTTGGGCACGTTTCGGAAAAGACCCGCCAAATACCGTTAACTGGTGCCAGCGACCGAAAATAGGCCTTAATTCGGTTTCATAGTAAAGAGGCGCTTTTGTAGAGTGGTGGGAGACGATCCAGCCAATAGAGAGGCTGCCAACAATTTATTAACGTTTTGATGTTTTTTGTTTGATCTGTTGAGCGTACCACAAGCGATCATCTTGGCGTGCAGCGCTGTGATTCGCGGAGGGTCCAAGGACAGATCGCAGTGCGAGGCGTACAGAGTCTTCCTCGGAGCAGAGGAACGGATGAAGGAACACACTAATTCTGATGCTCACCTGATATGGCAACAAGTAATCCGCCTCACCGGCGCTAGGGAGCTCTCATCTCGACACGCCAGGTCACCGGCAGTGGCGCTATTCATGCCTGGGTCCTGACCTCGCCAGCGGCGCAACGGTAACAACTTCGTCCGCAACGAAAACTTATGCAATTTGTTCTACCCAGTAATCGACCCTGAGATATTGCTCTAACTGTTTAAAAGTAAAGACATTCGATGATGTTTAATTGTTCATATCTTAATAAAACAAACTTCATGTTTACGTAAATTTCACTATTTTCAAGTTATAATAAATTGTACACCCACTTTTCAGTCATAATATTTATTCCAATAAGATGTCATGTGAGTAGCTAAAGATTCATTATCGCTCATAATGTTCAAAATTGATAATTCCTTTTTAAATTGTAAGAACAGTATGACTGAGAAGTAACTTACCCTAAAAGCAGACACCACAAGGTATAGCTCCACATTCCCTTCGGTAGCTTCGGACGCGTAAATACTTCATTCCCCATTCATCATTAAAATTCATTAAAACAGCTCCATAAATTATTACATATTGAAAACCTGGAGGGAATTCGGTATCTATATTAAGCAGTAGATGTCCTGCACTCGGTTGGTTCAAATGATTAGGTTACAATATTTGACGCGCTAATGACCCCGCTGTCGACGCGCCCTAAAACAACAACAAAATATTTGACGCTAAAGTTATGTTTGCATTCAAACAATTTCGTATATTGGTGTCTCGCTAAGAGGAATTCATTATTGTACCATTGTGAAATACAGCAATGACATAGGCCTATGTAGCGATTTACTAGTACGATTTCGGGAAGTTAGCTGTAGGACATCTTACGTTAACGACAGGCTGAAATGCGAAACCCAGACAAATCAAATATAACACCGACTTTAAGGTTGTTTCTAAGGAACGATATTAGGGACCTGCAGTTTAATGTCGAATCCGAACAACGGAAGGACCTGGCATAGCTCATATAATCAAACACAACTCTTAAAAATTCCTGCCCTCCCTGTGCTACTATTTATAACTGCACTTATTTATTACGTACGAATATTACTAAAGACACTTGATGCATAAGACCGAGCATGGTGGGTGAGCTGTTAACGCTCAGGCCTCGCATTCGGGAGGACGCATGTTCGAATCCCCGTCCGGGCATCCAGATTTGGGTTTTAAATGGTTTCCCCAAATCACTCCAGGCGAATGCCGGGATGCTTCCTTCAAAAGGCCACGGCCGAATTACTTCCCGTTCCTTGTCCCCAGTCCCATCCCGCCTCTAATGACCTAGACGTCGACGAGGCGTACACTCATAAGTATATAAAAAAAGTCCTCGCAACAGATGCGAGGCAGACTCAAATAATAATTCCAATTTAATGCTTTACCTTTTGCAATAGCTATGTTTCAAACTGACAAAGTCTTGAATCGTGATTTTTACTGTTGTAAATCAATGTATCACAGCTACCAAATACCAGCGCATTGGTGCAGCACAGTAAAAATATAGATCGCGTTACTAGTTGACTGGCGTTCATTTGGCCCACAATTGTGATGCAGTGAATCTCATCCAAATATCAGAAGTGAAATTTCAATAGTCGCGTTAGGTGATGTTTTGATGGGGGTAAATCTATGAGTTCGCGACTTCCCATCACCGACATGCAATGACGTGTTACGCGTATGATATGCGCGTTGAACACTTTTTGGAGGGGTAAACTCTTATGAGTTCGCATTACCAACATGCTAATGTTAACATTATATCTGTACCTGTAAGCATGGCGTGTTGTTCTTGTACAGCAGTGAAAGTATAGATTATGCTTGTATCTAATTTATAAAAATGATTTATTTTTTTGCCAATAATCTTCATACAAACACACAGTATTTATCCGATATTGATGGAACTTTGCGTATGTATAGTGGTGATCTCAAAATGTCACCACATGTTTTATTAGAAGGGACGATTAACATGCAGATATTTGCATTGGGTGACCATGCCTACACCTGTCGAATTCGGTGACAAAGGGATTCCAGTTTGGCGCAGCATAGTCGGCTGGCCCGAGACAGACAATAGTGCGGCCTTGGAATGCTCAGGGCGACACAGGGTGGAGGGGGGAAGACCGCTAGAGTAGACATTGGGCAGAACGTGGCAGGTGCCGCGCAGTGCTGTTTGCTGTGAAAAGTCTAATTTTTGTATGTGTGGATGCTGCAGCAACAGTGAGGACTTCACATGGTAATGTACCTTCCCTTCTGACTGAAAAGTGTTGACATTTCACTGCCATAGTGATTTAAAAGCCCAGTACGACCCTGAGAGCAGTAAAAATTGCTAATTGCATCTCCCAACATATATTTGACTTCAGTCAGCTAGCCGAGGAACTTGATGACTTATTGATAAACGAATGTAAGTCCTTCTGGTACAGAACTTCAGAATCCATCCTTAAATATCATGTGTGTTAATTTTGTAAAACTTAATATTTAAATATGTTTCAATTGTTGGGTAATATCTAGATCGCGATACCGCTACAACCACTCACCGCCTCGCGATGTAAACACTTCCGGATCGAGAGAGCACCTTGCTGAATGCTCCGCTCGCAGCTTTAAATGTCACTAATGGGGCCTTCCACGTAAAGTAGTCCATCACTAATACGTCTCATATCGAGAAAGCGTTAGTACAGAATAAATTCATTTGCGATGAGGTTTTGATGCAGCCTGGACCACACTGAAACGTAACTATCAAACACCTTATTGCGGATATTCAATTTCTATGTCGTATCTATCGCTGTTTACGTCTTAATGCAGCCTGGACCATAGTGAAACGTAAACATCGCACACGATATTGCTGAAAAACAATTTTCAAATCGTATCTATTACTGTTAGTATGGTCCAGGCGGCGTTTCAACCTAACGCAAACGGTTATTGACGAAATCTTGGTTTTATATACATTTTATTTCGTATGAATGATTTAATAGTAATTTCAGCCACGCGAGGAAATATAGAAGAACGGAATCAAATACAAATCAATGGAATTGCGACTAATAATGTTAACGCTAATGAACGATATCAATTATCAGTTTGGAATGTTGTACATATTTTAATAATATTATTAATTGTGCAAGTAATAATTTTCTTTAACTTTTTCAGTCAGTAATTTTTTTTATTTTTATTATTGTTACTATTGGTTACATTCAATGGACTAACGTGTATTCTCAAATCAATCGAAGGCTGAACACGTCACACACGGAAACAGTGACGTCGTACTCTCTCCATCGGGAAGTATTTATATCGCGAGGCGGTAACAGGTTGTAGCGGTATCGCGATTTAGATATTACCCCAATTGTTTATGCTAGAATAAAATTCGATGGTTTTAAATAAATTCTTCATTCTAACATTCAAATGTAAGGCAGAACTCTGTTCCCTTAATTTTCCTCTTTTGGAATGGCGCCCTTGGAATCATTTTCATAGTAATTAATTAAAAAATCAAAATATTCTCATTATAAGGAGCTAATTAAGAGACGAGAGTAGACAGAGCATTTCAGTATACTTTAAAACAAATAGAAAAATACTATTTACGTTTGTTTTACAGAAACCTAAACTCTGTTCCTTTCCCCTCTCACCTTAATTTCTGTTAGCGCTGTTCATACAAACACACAGTTTTTATCCCAGTTTGGTAGCACTTAGCACACATATACTTCAAAACAAGGCGGTCTGGTAGCTCAGTGGTTAAGGCGCTTATTCCGAAAGTTTCTCTCTCCGGTGGCGGGTTCATATCCCGTGGTGAGCATGAATTTTTAGGAGTTGTATTTGATTGTATGAGCTACGTCGGGACGTTCCGTGTTCTGATTCGACATTAAACTTTAGCCCTCTGAGGAAAGGAATTGGTTTTCTTGCCTCCGACACAATAATTTGGTACATCTCCTTCGGAAAGATTCGACCAACCTTTGGGTTGTGGACTAAGTTAGATTTTTAGTGAAAAATTCTTTACGCTCGATAGTCGATTTTTGGATGTGTAAAATTTTATGAGTTCGCGTCACCGACATGCTAATATTAACAGCATATCTGTAGCGGTCTGGTGGCTCCGTGATTTAGGTGTCTGTGTGACTGTGGAACGAACGGTCCCCGGTTCGAATCCCTGTGTAGGCTGGGGTTTACATAGACCCTTAACTCGACCTTTACCTCTGGCGAAGCTTGCTGTGTAATGTGAAGTACACCAGAGCGCTTCCGTGGTTCTGATTCCACGTTAAACTGTAGGTCTCCTGAATCTGGCAGCACTACTGGCATAGGTTAAGACGGCTAAGACAGGGGGCTAAATGCGCAGCCAATGGAAACCCTGTCACCAGATCATTACGACCACACGGAATAATTATTATTATTTAGTATATCTGCAACTAAAAGTATGACGTGTTGTGGGTATGATATGCAAATTTTTAACTTTTCACTTCTGTCAGCACTCCAGTTACAAAGGAAACAAACCGGTGTGTCAGCAATAACACTACTACTGGAAATTAGGGATGATCAAGCCATCCAGATTTTGGATATCACTACAGGCGATTGCTTCCATGATTTCTTCGATACGGCTTTGGTAAGTTTCTTGACAGTTCCTTGGCAGTAATTAAAAAAAAAATCGCCCTAGTTTACAGCAGTCCTGATGCACCGGAAAACGAACCAACATGTTTCTGCCGTTCTGGAATCGGGGATCTGTATTATTTGGTTGACACGTATGAGTAAATTACAACTGGTGGTACAAGTGAGCTTTCCACTCAGTATGGAACAATTAGCTGCCGATAATCACCAAACAGCTTTCTATGACACACGTGGATTAATAGCATTTCCACACCAACAAGGATAACAGCGTGTTACGGACGAGAAAGGCCCAATCTCGTCTCGAACACATGACAGCCACCGAGCGTGGTGGTGTAACGGATAGCGTTCTGGCCTCGCATTCGGGAGGACGGCGGTTCGAATCCCCGTCCGGGCATCCAGATTTGGGTTTTCCATGGTTTCCCCAAATCACTCCAGGTGAATGCCGGGATGCTTCCTTCAAAAAAGGCCATGGCCGAATTCCTTCCCATTCCTTGCCCCCATCCTTTCCCGTCTCTAAAGACCACGTTGTTAAGAAGGGACGTTAAACTGTTACAAAAAAAAAAAAAAAAAAAAAAAAAAAAAAAAAAACACATGACAGCTGCAAGCTCAATTTTGTTTTAATTAAATGCAGCTAATAACTTATAACCGCCACAAATAGTAGGTATTGTTGTCAATTTTAGATATGTGAATCACAGTTCAGAAATAAATATCACTTGATTTATTTAGCACAGTTACTTGAAATCAACATTTAAACACCCGCGCTGCATTTTAACAAGCTCGTAATACACTCAACATTCATATTACAGCTCCCCTACTGTGTAGCCCAAACACGCGCCATATGTTATTGCCAGACCCGGCGCCAAATACATACAGCTGTTGCTGGCCATGTCACCAAAGATATCGCTACCCCAAAAATAACTACGGCTTGTGGAATCCTTTCATACACAATTCAATTTACAGACCTTAATACAATCATAAATAAACATTTATAATTAAAGAAAAATAAAATATTAATAGCAACAATAATAATCACAGTGAAACTGATTGGCGGGTTGTGAGATTGTTACAAACGACAGGTTATTAAATTTCTTACAAATGGAAACAAACAATCAAAACGATGAGAAAGATGAAGTTTTGCAAAAAAAAAAAAAAAAAAAAAAAAAAAAAAAAAAAAAAAAAAAAAAAAAAAAAAAAAAAAAAAAAAATCAGATATAAGCGCCTATGAACGGAGTAAAGATTTCGAAGCTTAGGGAGCGTCCATAAACTACGTGGTTCGGTCTAAGAGGGGGGGGGGGGGAAGAGAGGGGCCTGGGCTACGTGAAGGGAGGAGGATTTCTGAGCCAGGCCACGTAGCTTTCCATTCATCTTATTTGTCACAGTTAAAATGAGGTGCAGAAAACACAACAGCTTGTGAATATTAATTTCCGTCATTTAATTATCTCCGTATGTAATTTACGATAGTAAACAGTACAAAATGTCTTCTGGAATCAATAGGGAATAAAGCTACGTGCTATGTGGGTGGAGGTGGGGGGGTGGGGTATAGACAAGAGCCACGTTGAGCTATGTGGGGCGGGCGGGCGGTTCACAGGAGGCCAAGATGGAGCTACGTGGTTTATGGACACTCCCTTACAGAGAACGCGTTAAAAAGGAACTGGCCGCTAGACGTGCGAAAACATCGACTATGTAATGGTATTAATTTGTTTGAGAAATATGTAAGATACTGAATGGCATTGAGAAAGAGTAATCCTTCAATGAATATCAGTCAGCAGTCTAAAACAATTCAATGCTTGCTAACCTTAATTAACAAACTCATTACAATATACGTCCCTCACTACCGTCTTCTTGTACAGTTCTTTCCATCTACTATCCGCTTCAGTAACAAGTTAAGGGTGCGTCCATAAACGACGTTGCCTTTCAGAGAAAAAGGGGGTAGGAGATTGGTTGGGTAGGAAGCTACACCTGCTACATGTTCGAGATGAGTTCCCCAGTTTTTCATTTATTTTATTTTTGGCACCGTTAAACCCGATACAGAATACATAACAGCATATGGATATTTACTTGAATAATTTAATTACTGTGTATTTTAGAAACGCTATATTATTTTGACTGGATACTGGGCAGACGCGTTTGAACTAGCCGACGAAGCTGCACTACATACATTAGGCACGGAGTAATTAGATCCAAATGCGCTTACAGATGTCACACGGGATTTCCCCTGCCAGTGACAGTTCTTATTGTTTTGATGTCTTCAAATAAAGCTGTTTTGATTTGGGTCGGCAGCGTCTTGAAAAAAATAATTCTAATTTTGTTCTGTTAGGTGAACTTTAGTGTATATTTAATTTTAATACTCGCTAAAGTGTTATTCTGATGTGAAATGGCGCTGTACAATAAATGGAAACGGTTTTCTAGAGAGTTTTCAAAATACAGAACGGCGTCAATCAGCTATGGAAATATTTTAAGCAGGACGAAAAACCTTTCGCTGGCAATGTACAAAGGTGATAGAACTTGTAATGATCAGGATGGAAAACATATGTGCGTGTTTCTTTTCTCGTCGTGAGTGTGTCGGTCCCAGGGTAGGTTCTGCTTGTGTTTGGAGGACGCCAGCCCTTGAGTGTTGCCATTAGATGTGACGGATTACAGTAAACAGTCCCGTTGTCGCGAATGTGTCACGAATGCCGCGAAATAATCGCAAAGGCAGCTAGGTCCAATAAAACTGTA
Organism: Vandiemenella viatica; assembly: GCA_031002005.1. NCBI lineage: Eukaryota > Metazoa > Arthropoda > Insecta > Orthoptera > Morabidae > Vandiemenella > Vandiemenella viatica. Next base: position 66,648,775 of record CM061921.1, on the reverse strand, counting down.
ATATAATGCAAGTATTAGATTTAGGAAACTCGACGCCAGAACGCAAGTTGTGGATGAAGCAACTAATGAGAAAGTTATCAGGGACACAAACAAAGTCGTTAGGCAGACGGAAGCTGCCAGGAGAAATCCTCCGGAGTTATGAGGGAGGCTCAGACAGGGTAGCCGAACACATGCAAAGCAACGTGACCAAGATGGTAGGATGCGCCACAGAATGTTCTCGAAGGTCCAGAGGACACAACTAATGACATCATTAGGAGTATAAATAGTGGTGGCTGAGCTAACAGAAGACAGAGTAGGACCGACCGCCAGAGTGTGGGGTCGGAGCTGACCAGTGCGGGGCATGGCAGCTACTACGAGAGTAGGTCCAGCAAGCAACAGAGCTAGTTAGGGACCAGCCGCCAGTGAGTGGGGTTGGAAGCTGACCGGAGCGGGGCACGGCAGCTAGACTAGCAGGACTTCGACTCTCGACTTCAGGCTTCATGAGGAAGCAGAACTTAGGTTCTGGCATAGGCTCTAATGCCAGTATAGGACTTAGTCGACGGAAAGACATGGTCGAATAGTACTTTGAAGCCACGCACCTCCCTGGGACTTAGGTTAAACAAATGTAGGAGTTGAACTTAGAATTCAGAACTCGCACCTACCTTAGCCTTAGACTTTGATTTCTTAGCAAGCTTTACCGACGGAACTTAGGTTTACAGATGTAAGTCGGTCTTCGTGAGCTGCAAACTTATCTCTGATAATTCTTGTGTATGTTTATTTCTACCAGTTATTCCACTCCGAGTTCCCTAGTCTGAAGTGAATACCCATGTTGCAATTGATTCTAATATCAAGCTCTCATCTTCCGAACCGCTCGCGGAAGTAAAAGCCAACCAGGACGCAACATAGGGGCATAAAAATTTGGTGTCTATAGTGTGGGGTTTGGCCAGAGATAGCCCAGTTAGATACTGCTTGACCAAAAGTTAGCCAGGGTTGGCCAAAGGTCAGTATAACGGCAGTATAAGGCCACAGACTTGAGGAATAGGTGTTCAGAAATTTCTGGTAGAACTCAGCCCGAGGTCATAGCCAGACTGACGGCTTAGAGAACAAGGGAGGTGGCGCAGTAGGTAGGCCAAGAGAAGAAAGAAGAGGATCCATTGGTCGAGTACGAGAGGGGCCACTCGACAGCGAGGGGAGCCGCAACGCATCCGTCAGCAGCATCCACAGAGGAGGCGAGCCAGGTCAGCGAGCCAGGTCTACAAGAGTCGTAGACAGCAGCCGTGACGCAGCCGAGGTCGACGAGGCGGGCGAGCCAAGGGATCAACAGGCGGCCGCAGCCAGCAGCCAGCCGCCAACGGGTCACAGTAGCAGCCGGCAGAGGCAGCCAGGAGGGCGCCACACACCGTCCCCACGCAATAGTTACTTTCAGCAGGTGAGAGCGCAAAAAGCAGCATGCCTAACGAAGCTGTGTCAGGTAGCCAGGATGCGCAGTCATCACCTAGGCACTATCTCAGTTTGAATGAAGTGATTAAATTAATTCCTCATTCCTTCGATGGTGATAAGTCGCAACTTAATGAGTTTTTGGATAATTGCGATAGTGCTTACGAGCTGATAGAGCCAGAACAGCGCGAAATATTGTTAAAATTTATCAAGGCTCGTATAGTCGGTACGGCCCGTAGTAAATTGCTCGTCCGAGATTTGACCACCACTTGGCCGGCAGTTCGCGCGATTTTAGTTGAAAACTATGGGTGTAAGAGAACGCTAGACTTCTATGCATGTGAAATGTTTGCCAGCAGGCAGGAATCATGGGAAAGTATAGCACAATGGGGATCGCGCATTGATGCCCTCCAACACCAGTTCAGGGAGGCGATAAAGACGTCATGGCAGAAACCGAGCTAGCGGGTAGTATAGCTCTTGTGCTAAAGTTAGGAAGGGCGGTCTTCATCCAGGGGTTGTATGATGACCGAATAAAAACAATAGTAAGAGCTAGGGGAGAAACCATAACCCTATCAGAGGCAGTTGAAATTGCATCTACCGAAGAGAGCGCGATAGCATCGGCGAAGGAGAAGCCGATATCGCGATATCCATTCAGGGTCCCGAGAGCAGAGAAAAACAGGGAAGTTACTTGCTCTAACTGCGGAAAATCCGGTCATATAACGAAGAATTGTCATGCGCGAAGACGCATAAGGGTAATTGAAAAGAGGACGAATTGGATAAACAGGCGATTAATGCCCTACTCGCTAAGGTGAGAAACTAGAGAGAGAAAACAGTGTTAGGATGGCGGGAACGCGGCGAGAAGCCAGAAGAAACACGGAAGAAACAGTGCAGGATACACCCTTCAGGAAAAAGGTGCCATACGTAAAGGAAATTACGTGTCTCAGGTGTAACAAAAAGGGCACTATGCTCGAGAGTGCCGTGAAAATACCGGGTAGTGAGAAAAAGGGATAATAGACCGGTAAACTGTTAAGTGGCGTAATGAGGCAGTCACATTGCGCCAGGCCCCAAAAAGTATATAAAGTAGACTGCACAAATAAGAATGAATTTGTAGTGATGCAATGTGAGGGAGCTAAGCGTAATCAGGTGAAGTTCTTGGTGGACAGTGGGGCACAATTGAGCTTAATAAAAAGGGACAGCATACCAAGGGCAGTGAAAAGTAATAGTAAAGAAAAAGTTAAAATTAAGGGTATTAGTAACAATGTTGTACAAACCAAAGCTTCTGTGGTAATAGAATTACAAGCCGCGAAGGATTTGACGCTAAAGCAGAAGTTTCATATAATTGATGCAAACATAGATTTGCCATTTGAGGGCCTGTTGGGAAGGGACTTCCTAGCAAGAAACAAGGCCGTGATAGATTATGGGAACAAGACTATTGAAATTCGCGGGAGGCGAATTAGGTTGCAAACAGCGCAAGAAGGGCCATATCTAAAGCAACGTGGAATGCGTTGTAGTGAAGCTTGTGGCCGTTGGATTGCCTCACCAACCCACAAGAGTGTAGGTTTTGCAAGGATTGCGACACCTAATAGTGTTTGTCCGTCCACTAATGGAACTGTGCGACGTGACAGTAGGAAGGTCGTAGGGATTACGACATCAGGTGAAATTTGTCCGTCCACTAATGGAGCTGTGCGACGTGACAAGAAAGGCGTCGTGAAGATTACGACACGAAAAGAAATTTGTCCACCCGCTAACGGACCTGTGGGTCGAGACGGAATTTTCCCGAGGGCACTGGGTGTTACCTCGAAGACGGTAGGCCCCGTGAAAAGGCGAGATTGTCCGCTCACTAACGGAATTGTGAGACGCGACGAAAAATTCCCGAGGGCACTGGGTGTTACCTCGAAGACGGTAGGCCCCGTGAAAAGGCGAGATTGTCCGCTCACTAACGGAATTGTGAGATGCGACGGAAGATTTCCGAGGGCAGTAGGAGCTGCATCGGAAACGGTAGGCTCTATGAACGGGCGTGGTAATGTTTGTCGGTCCACTAACGGAATTGTGCGACGCGACGAACGGTTTTCGAGGGCAGTAGGTGCTGACTCGAAGATGGTAGGCCCTGTGAGGGGGCGCAATAATGTAACGAAGACGGAAGAGACCGATTCGTTAGCAGTAGAAACTGCGTGGCATAAGAAGGCGAGGAAACGCGCTTATGCAGAGGTGGTTAAAGCCACGAAACCGAAGGCGACTAGGTTCGCGAAGGAAGAAACTAAGTGTAGAGTGGAAGCCGGGAAGGCTCGAAGCTCTGAGATAATAATAGGCCCGCGCGAAGAGAAGATCGTGAAGGTGCGAATTGCACTGAGGGATGTATCTGAGGCGATCATCCCGAAACAGGAGTTGCAACCAGGTTTATATATGCCCGAAGCTTTAGTGTCCGTAAGAAACGGAATGTGCATAACGAGTATGTTAAATACCACGGAAAAAGAAGTTAAGTTAAAGAATCCCCTAATAACAGCAGAAAAACTGCCCGAGTCCAAGGAAATATGCGTAAGGCATATTAGGAAGGAGCGATCAGAGAATAAATCGCGACTAACCAAGTTAAAGGAAAACCTCCGAGTAGACCATTTAAATAAGGAAGAGCAAGAGGCTCTATTAGAACTATGCGCAGCATATAATGATGTCTTTCATTTGCCGGGAGATACATTAGGTTACACAGAGGCTATTAAACATGAAATTAAGCTCCTCCCTGAGGCAGAGGGAAAGATAGTTCGTCTGAGATCGTACAGAATACCGGAAGCTCAAAAAGAAATCCTGCAAGGCGAAATAGAAAAATTGCTACAAGATGACATAGTGATACCTAGTGATAGTGCATGGAATTCACCGGTACTAATAATTCCAAAGAAAATGGATGCAAGTGGGAAGCAGAAATGGCGCGTAGTGATAGACTACAGGAAGTTAAATGATCTGACAGTAAATAACGTGTTCCCATTACCAGGATTGATGAAATACTAGATGGGCTCGGTAAAGCAAAGTATTTCTCAACGTTAGATTTAGCGAAAGGGTACTATCAGGTACTGATAGATGAACAGGACCAGGAGAAAACGCTTTCAGCACCCCTATGGACACTATGAATTTAAAAGAATGCCTATGGGATTAAAAACGGCACCAAATACCTTCCAAAAACTAATGAATTCCGTACTGGTAGGATTACAGGGTGAGAAAGTGTTCATCTACTTAGATGATGTAATTGTCTTCGGATCATCATTGGGAGAGCACAATGCAAGGTTAGAAGATGTTTTCGAAAGACTACGGAAGTATAACCTCAAATTGCAAGTGGACAAATGTGAGTTTTTGCGCAAGGAAGTTACATTTTTGGGACACGTACTCACCGAGGAGGGATTGAAGCCCGATCCGAAAAAGGTAGAAGCCGTACAACAGTACCCACAACCAAGCAATACAACACAATTAAAGGCGTTCTTAGGTCTGAGTGGATACTATAGAAGATTTATAAGCAATTATAGTAAAATTGCCAAGCCCTTGTATGAACTGTTACAAAAGGGAGTTACATATACATGGGGAGAAAAACAGGAAGAGGCATTTCAGCAATTGAAGGAAAAATTGTTGAGCCCTCCCATATTACAGTATCCTGACTTCAAGAAAAATTTTATAGTTACTACGGACGCAAGTCAAGATGCGATTGGAGCGGTGTTAAGCCAAGGGAAAATCGGCAAGGATTTGCCTGTAGCCTACGCGTCCAGGACTTTGAATAAGGCAGAAAGGAATTATAGTACAATAGAGAGGGAAATGTTAGCTATTTGTTGGGCGATTAAGCAATTTCGACCTTATTTGTTTGGAAGGAAATTTACAGTATGTACGGACCATAAACCGTTGACGTGGATTAATAGTATTTCAGATCCGTCATCGAGATTAATGAAGTTCCGTCTTAAACTAGAAGAATACGATTACGAAATCGTTTATAAGAGCGGAAAAAGGAATCAAGCTGCGGACGCTCTTTCAAGAATTCGGAATATTAGAGAAACTGGTAGCGAGATAGCCGGTAAGGAGGAAGAAGAAAAGAGTACTGAAACAGCTGTTAATGAGAATACAACAAAAGAAACAGTACCACCAAGTGCAATAATGGGGAAAATCTTACTCAGGAAGAAAAAATGAAGATATTGCGGCAGTACCATGAATCACCAATAGGCTGTCATCAAGGCATAGGTAGGACCTATGAGCGAATAAAGAAATATTGTAGTTGGGAAGGTATGAAAGCCGACATTGAGCAGTACATTCGCCATTGCGAAAGCTGCCAGAAAAATAAGATCACCCAAAACAAAACAAAGATGCCGATGGAGATTACGAAGACCCCAGAACATGTTTTTGAGAGATGTGACATTGATATTGTAGGCCCGTTGCAACGATCGGAAAAGGGAAATAAATATATACTCACCTTTCAGGATGCTCTAACGAAGTTTTTAGTGGCGGAACCAATAGAGCAACAAGATGCGGATACAGTAGCAAGAGACTGGTAGAGCGAGTAATCCTACGGTTTGGAATACCGTCGATTTTGTTAAGCGACATGGGGAGTAACTTTATGAGTGACGTCATGAGGCGAACATGTAGATTATTGCGGATAGAAAAAATCCACACAACAAGTTACCACCCGCAGGCTAACGGTGCATTAGAAAGAACGCACCGCACCTTGACAGAAATGTTACGACATTATGTAAACAGAGGTCAAACAGATTGGGATACCTGGATCCCATATGCGGGTTTGTCTTCAACACAACACCACACAGTACTACAGGGTATACGCCACACGAGTTGTTTTTCGGAAGAATCTGTAACGTACCAGGGGCACTGCAAAAGAAACCGGATGATGTGATATATAACTATGATGATTAATAGAATTAAGGGAAAGGTTGAGAGCCATGCACCAATGTGCACGAGAAGCAACGGCGCAAGCAAAAGAGAAAAGCAAAGAGAATTATGATAAAACACAAAACCCAGTAGTATTCAAACCGGGAGATAAAGTCCTGTTATTTGACGAAAGTGTGAGAAGGGGTCGCTCAAAGAAATTAGACAGCCAGTGGAGAGGTCCGTATACGGTAATTGAAACCAAGGACCGAATGTTGTAATACAATTAAGAAAAATAAATTTACAAAGGTGCATGCCAATAGATTAAAAGAATTCTTTTGAAATTACAGGGACAATGGCAGCAACCTGGAGAGTAATTATGGCCATGATGATGGTAGGCGCTACATCGACGATGCAACAACAAGATCTGCAATTAACAAAATTCCAATCATCACCTGGGCTATATTATGATCATAAAGGAACCGTAAATCTGTATACAGTTACATGGAAGATAGTAAGTTATTTTAACATAGAAGATTTAAGGAATAAATTCGAAGCAACTCGAGACGCGGCATTGAAAGCAGTAGATTATTGTCAACAAAGGCTTAAGCAAATAAATACAAGTGTAGCGGGATGTACAAACATGAAGCGAGCAGTAGACTATCATGTAAGTAAAATAGAAGTTTCTCAAGGCCTAATTGGACAGCTAGCAAGACATGAACTGACCAGAACAAGGAGAGGAGTACTAAATTTTGTGGGTGAACTCAGTAAGGTCTTGTTTGGAACGCTAGATGAAGATGACGCCACTTACTTTAAATCGAAGATTAATTCGTTAGAACAGGAACAGAAACAATTATTAAAATTATCAAAAGAGCAAGTTACTATTGTAAGGGCAACATTAGTTAGTTTCAACCACACGGTTGATTCGATAGAGAGAAATGAGAGATTAATTACGGCAGGAATATTGAAATTAAATGAGCACGTATTTAATTACGAAGCTAGTACACAGACAAAAGGTACTTCAACTTGGTATATCCATAACGTTGAATGAGCAGTTGATACAATTAATAACGATATTCAATGAAGTGGAGCGAGAGTATGATCTACTCGTAACCGCGATAGTAAATGCACAAAAAGGTATTCTGGCACCGCATTTGATCAACCCTGTACAAGTGGTTAGATACCTACAGTTAATTAAAGAAGAAATAAAGGATAAGCAATTCCCTATAGAACTGACCGAAGCCAAGGGGTATCAATTAATGCGAGCAATTGACTTGGATGTTTTCATTTCAGGCAATATACTGAGTTATGTTTTAAATATTCCGCTTGTGGACAGCGAAAGGTATAACATGTATAAATTATGGCCTCTACCAGTCGAAGTAAGTCAAAATAAGCGACTATTCACTTACATATCACCAGAAAAGAGGTTTCTATTAATGGATGATGCAAAGAGGAAGTATATTAAGTTAGATGAGGATCAATTAATATGTAAAAAGATAGAACCTACTCATAACATTTGTAAGCAAACTTTTGTCCTGTTATCACTTACGACCATGAGGTATGCGAAGCTAGAATGCTTCAACCTGTAGTAAAGTTCCAGACGATTGCATACAAAAATACATCACGCTAAATGAAAGTGTGTGGACACAAATTAGAGGAAATGAGTGGCTTTTTGTAGCACCCAAAGAAGGGAGGGCTTACGGTGTTGTGTAATGGCCATAAGCCAGCAGATGTAATTATTAAAGGAACAGGAAAACTTAAATTTTTAAGTAAATGTAAAGGTTACGGAGCACAAATAATAATCCAATCCGAACATACCATTAGATCAAAAGTACGATCAATGATATTGTTCCGAGCTTAAGCCTAGATATAGATTGCTGCATGGTAAATAATGAAAAGAAAAAACATATCAGAAATACCTCTATACTTGCCAGTCGAACCAGTAGTTCGCCAGCTAGATGATTTAACAGCGGTAGGACATAAATTGGATGAATTAGAAGAGGAAATCGCATTCCAACAAAGAACAGTGTTTGATTCACTTTCATTAGACAATATACCTATTTGGGTTATGCTGGAACTGGGATTGTAATAATGATAATAATTTTCTGTATATGTCGATATTGTAAATGTTGCAGAGATTGCTTCAGATTCTTTTGTAAGGCTATGGGTGATGACTGTTGCACAAAGATTTGTGTGAGAAATAAGATTGTAATCAATATCCTGACACAGGGGTAGTTAGGTACCATCCAGCTGAAATTAACAGTGAAGAAAGTGAGCGAATCACGTTTGAACCTGTAAGAAGTAGATATACAATAGAGCCAGTGATACAGTGCTAAGTGAGCGTGTGCGACGACCAGAAAGATACGTAGCATACGAACCCAGGAAACACTAACGTTTTGGTCAAAGACAGACAAACGTTAGGGAAATAAAGAAATAATAGTTGCATTATATAATTGTCTTTATAAATAAGATGTTCTGTAAAGGTGACAGAAATATTGTGGTAAAAATATTGAAATGATATATTTTTGTTGTTTCACAAGAAGTTATTATGAAAGATGTTTCTATTGCAGGTACAGGTTCTGAAGAAACTCGAAGATAAAAGAAAATTTGTTAAAATGTATAAAAATGTATGAACTAAGAGTTAAATAAAAAGGCAGCTCACACAACCGACATAGGCATAGAAAATTTTGCACTCTCAAGAGAGATTGCAAAATTTTCCCCTGGGGGAGGTGGTTCATGTGGGGTTGGAGCTGACCGGAGCGGGGCACGGCAGCTAGACTAGCAGGACTTCGACTCTCACTTCAGGCTTCATGAGGAAGCAGAACTTAGGTTCTGGCATAGGCTCTAATGCAGTATAGGACTTAGTCGACGGAACGACATGGTCGAATAGTACCTTGAAGCCACGCACCTCCCTGGGGTTTAGGTTAAACAAATGTAGGAGTTGAACTTAGAATTCAGAACTCGCGCCTACCTTAGCCTTAGACTTTGATTTTCTTAGCAAGCTTTACCGACGGAACTTAGGTTCACAGATGTAAGTCGGTCTTCGTGAGCTGCACAACTTGTTTCTTGTAATTCTTGTGTGTGTTTTTTATTTCTACCAGTTTATTCCACTCCGAGTTCCCTAGTCTGAAGTGAATACCCATGTTGCAATTGATTCTAATATCAAGCTCTCATCTTCCGAACCGCTCGCGGAAGTAAAGCCAACCAGGACGCAACAGACCCACATTTTTGTCCACCACTGCGGGACCCAACACAGGGTGGTCTTTAGTTTGCCTGCCTCCCATGTTGCCTTTCCCTTCAGATTGAGGGTTCTGTTCTCACACTCCCCCATTATCATTCCTCCTTGCGTAATTATCACAACCCCTTCCCCTGGATTGACCATCCCTTGACCCATTACCCCTTCTAGGGGGACTCCTGCTGCCCCTCCTATGGTGTTGATGGTAGTAATGTTGTTCATTCAATGACTCCTGGGCATCCAAGCGTCTCAACAATTCAGAAACCCTCTCCACATTAATGACATCGAAGTAGCAATAAATTTCTTGTTTGCTGAGGTAGCCTAGCTCCTATCAAATCAATGAATTCCTCCTCGCCATAAGGATGGTCTAAATACTTACAACGGATCCAACATTTGTGAAAAAATCATGCTGAGTTTCCCTACCAGGTTTATAAGGCCTACCAGTCATCAACTCTCTCTTTTTCTGATTCTGCCTACTAGTCGACCAAAAATGTTTTAGAAAATTTTCTTTGAACAGCTTATGGTCATTCACTTCCCTAGCTTGTCTATCACCCCATGTCCTAGCATAAGACTTTAGATGTTTACCCACAAGAGCAATTTTCTTACTGTCGGGTAACAAATTAAAATAGTCCGACCTTTCAAATTATCTATAATCTCAATAGGGTGAAGTCTCCCACTATCATCATAGAATTCAAATTCTTCCTTATCATCAGGACCTTACTTAACTGAATTTGCAACCCAGCAACTTTTTCTCTAACTGATTTACATTACTTTCTAATCCACTCGCTAACTGTTTCCTGTTGATGTGCCAATGCATTAACATTTTTCCCTATACCAAATACTTCCTGTCTCAACTCAGTAGCTTTAACTTCACTGGCTTGGAATAAAGTGACATATTCCTCCCTCATCTTATCACAATTTTTAGTGACTTCTTTCACCTCTTTATAAATCAAATTGACACACTCAGTCTTATTCTGTTCACAAATTTCTGTAACCTTCTCAAATTTCTCCTGGTATTCTGTTACTACCTTCCCCAATTTAGAATCTAAATGGTTAATATCCTCCTTGAATTGAGAGCTAAAACCCTGAAATTGCTCTGCGATTTTAACATCAAAACATTTAGTGAAGTCAGAATATGTTATCATTGGTTTGTTGCAATTCAGAAAATTTAGAATTAATTTCAGAAAATTTGCTGTCAAGATTTAACTCATTTTTAAATTCCGAAAACTTGTTGTTAGTGTCACTTTTTAACTCATTTCTAAATTCAGAAAATTTGTTATCATTATCACTCTTTAACTCCCTCCTAAATTCAAAAATTGAGAATTGATCTCAGAAAATTTACTATCAAATTTGTCATCAAGTTACGTAAATTTTGCATTAAAACTGGCTACAAAAGACTCTAGAAAGGTTTATAGTTTCTGACTATCAGCCATTTTCAGTTATTAGCAAATCAACATGAAAACAAAGTTTCGAAGAATTACAATTTTTCTAACCTGGCACAAAATAACATGCGAAACCAGCATTTGAATATTCAGTACTTACTTTTGTATCACTTAAATACTTTACGTCACCTTAAATTTCAGCTAGCAGCACTTTTCACCACTGAACACCACTTTTTTTCACTGATTAAAACACTTAATCACACTTTCCACACTCAAACACTGTACTGCTGGAAGACTTGATCTTGGGGCCGCAGAAAATCCGCTTGCCGTCGGAAATTATTGCTGATTGCAGACGTCGAAGGAAAATCTCCGATGAGTGCTGTCAACTTATTCAGATTGAATTCGACGCCGTCCAACCCGTGTGGCCGTTCTAAATGTCGCGTCGCAGTCCGCCGATACCTCGTCGCAATTTGCTGCAGATTCTTTTAGAAGATTAACATCTCACAGATGTTAATAACTTCTCGTCCTGTCACGGTTGCCATATTAGGTTCCTCGGTGGTTTAAATTACTATACCGATTAATTAAAAAGTCCACCAAAACGTTATGTTGAAGATTTGTTTATTCTTTCAATACAAAGTCAGCGATATTCACATGCATAGATACAATACAGAGATGCACTTCTGAGCAGTCGCAAAGATAATCTTTATAAAACGTCTGTGAACTCAACTTGTAAACTAACTGGATCAATACTGACTCTGTCCAGCCGATCTGTTTATATAGTCTCTATCGAAATTACGAGAATTCTTCAAAGGCATCCGATATTTCTCGAACATTAACAATCACTCAAACAGTCAAACATATTAAAAACAATCGGAATTAATACAAAATTACTTAACAACATTACAAAATGATCAAAAATGGTAATTAGAGATCCTTAAATACAAAATTATTTACAGAAATCATTTCAAACTGTAGAAAATTGTCCTGTAGACATTATAACCTACATTAATACATGGTATTATAAACATTTAAGAAATTCTCTTGCACCATTCGGTTCTTAAAACATATTAAATGGACTTTAAATAATTTTCTTTCATAAAACAAAAGTCTATATACACTAATTTACAAGAAATTACAAAACAAACATACCAGATCATATTCAAGCAAACTTTAGCTCAGTACAAATACTTCATACAGTACAATACTATTCAAAATCCAGGTATGAGGGCTGTTACAATGTGATACCATAAGAGTCTGATTAGGCTGCACATTTGCTAATACACAAATTTTTTTTAGCACAGTTGTAATAAAAGGCAACAGTTTTCCTTATCCATTGTAACAAACTTTCGCTGTGCCGCGTGAGCCAACTCGAACAAAGACACCTTCTTAAGTGCGCGCGAGCTAAGGACTGAGTGGCTTTTACCGCGTGCCTGAATACCGGTAGACTGAGGCTGACTTGACCCGTACACAACGCGTCTGGTCGTTTGGTTGAGACTTCGTGAGATCTGGTTGTATCCCTTCCTCTAAAATGACATAAGATTTTAACGGAGAACCCTCCCCCCTTCCCCCCTACTAATCAACCTCGAAACTTTTCGTGACTTTTTTTTAGATCTCATGCTTCCAATGACAGTTAAACCCCACCCTCCCTCCTAAGGTCGGCTTTTGGATGAAATACGCCGCCTAGAGACGAATTTCGCGTCATTGGTAAACCTATTTTTTTTAGCTCTACAGTCCTACAAGAATTTCAAAACCTCACGTGAGATTTCCGTTGACTCCCCTCTCCCTTGATGAGGTTTTGATGAGGTTTCGTGAGATTTCGCCGGACCCCCACCCCATTTAACCTCACGTAATTAATGGACGCCCCCTTTATACTGTGACATTGCAGGAGCGTGCGCTATTAATTTATTTTTTATAACAATTAATGTAAGGAAGTTTTTTTAAAAGTAATTAATTTGTATTAACCATAAGGCTAACGAAGGCTTTTAACTAGTATTACATACAGTACCTACAAAAAGTACGACTTTTATTTAATAACTATATTTAGCTGTATTCGTTTGTATTTTATTTATTTTTATTACCACTAAGCGATTGTGAAAAAGTCGATGGTATAAGAGGTATTTTGTAATAAAATATTTATTACTCTCGAATTTACAGTATATATGTCCTAGGTGCCCGGATAAGAATTGGGCTGGTCCAACGATCTAGCACTGATATGATCATAAGAAAACTGTAAGGGTTTTTCACATAAGATCGTCCTAGACGACCATAACCATGTTTTCCCCTCAAAGTGCAAATGAAAAGAGTCCCCAAAACAATCCTACACAATACAAAGTGACACATAGCAGTAGAGCTACCTAGGTAGCGGACATGCACAAACACGCCGTTGAAGCAACGACAAAAAAAAAAAGGGTCAAGTTGTTTCATTCATTCTGTGGTCGTATCTATACTGCTACATATTGTGTTACAGCTCACAGGATATATTAACTTTAGTCTTATGAATTAACTACAATGCTGTTGGAGAGAGGTGCTGAAACAATGCTGGGTACCTTTCCGAAAATTACAACTTTTCTGTGGATGCTAAAGCAACTAATCTTATATATATATAAAAATAGACGTGTTTTTTCCTATATTTCACTTTTCAGCCACCACTACCTAGCACAGATCACTGATGTTTGTGGGTGGAAGTAACATGGAGTTTCCTGTCGTGCACAACGTTGGCCGAATGCCGATAGCTGTGGGGATGTGGGAGATATAATGATTAAAGTTGGTCAGTGCAGGGCGTTTTCATATTTCGACCAAAAATTCGTATCTCCGTATACTTCTCTTTCCTGCCACAACTACATAACATAGACCTTTGCTGTTTGTGTGTGGTAGTAGAATCGTCTTTCCTGTCATTCACTATGGTTGTTAGATGTCGGTAGCTATGGGGGTGTGGGAGAAATGGGGTTGAAAGTGGTCGACCTGTGGCAATTTCATACTTCTGCCAAAGACAAAAGTGTCATGTTGTATCACTTTTCAGCGAAAACTACAGATCACAGATAACTGGCGTTTGTGTGTAGTAGTAGCACAGAGTCACCTTTCGATCACAACAGCGGCCGAATTTCAGAAACTGTGGTACTGTGGTAGATATGGTGGTTGTAAGTGGCCGACCAAGGATATTTTCGTATTTCGACTGTCTCCGCATATGTCACTTTTCTGCCAAACTACATAGCATAGAGCATTGGTGTTTGTGTTTGTAGTAGAATCGTATCTCATGTAGTGCACTATGGTTGTTAGATTTCGGTAGCTATGGGTGTCGGAGATATGGGGGTTGATATTGGTCGTCCTGTGGCAATTTCATATTTCTGCCAAAGACAAAAGTGTCATGGTATATCACTTTTCAGCGAAAACTATCGATCACAGATCTCTGGCGTTTGTGTGTGGTATAACACAGAGTCACCGTTCGATCACAACAGCGGCCGAATTTCAGAAACTGTGGTTGTGTGGGATATATGGTGGTTGTAAGTGGCCGACCAAGGATATTTTCGTATTTCGACGAAAGGCACGTGTCTCCGCAGATTTCACTTTTTCTGCCACGACTACATAGCATAGAGGATTGGTGTTTATGTGTGGTAGTAGAATCGAGTCTGTTGTCGTGCACTATGGTTGTTAGATGTCTGTAGCTATGGGGGTGTGGAAGATATGGGGTGTTGGAAGATATGGGGAAAGAAAATGGTCGACCTGCGGCATTTCATATATCTGCCAAAGACGCATGTGTCACGGTGTATCACTTTTAAGTGAAAACTATCAATCGCAGATTACCGGCGTTTGTGTGTGATAGTAACAGAGTCTCCCATCGATCACAACGTTGGCCGAAATTCGGTAACTGTGGGAGTGTGTGAGATATGGTGTTTGAATTTGGTCGATCATGCATATTTTCGTATTTCATCCAAAGACTTGTGTTGTATCCGTAAATTTTTTACTTTGCTGCCGGAACTACATAGCGCAGAAGACTGGTATTTGTGTGTGGTAATAGTATCGAGTCTCCCATCGTGCACTATGGTGGTTAGATGTCTACAGCTGTCATATGAATTCTTTACAATCACGAACGGAGTTGTGGTACCAGCTATTATTAATAATGTGGAAGTAAGTCTCTGCCTTTTTGTTACGTTTTGACGACTAAATGGCTATATCAATATTGATGGAATTTAACAATGAAATAGTGTAGGAAGGACACAGGACATTTTTTTTCGGTATGAATAACAGTTTTAGTCATGAAATTTTAAGAACTTATC
>CM061921.1:66603766-66632626 GCA_031002005.1 Vandiemenella viatica | reverse complement strand
GTTTGGCTTTCTATTAATATTTAGTTACAAAATCCGACATTCGTTTGAGATGTAACGCTTGCTAAAATGAATAGGCTACCTGTGTATTGGGACCGAATTAGAAAAGTGTTCGGTTGCACTATCATAACCTGTGGCGGCCATAATTTTATGATGTATAACTCGACGAGACAAGTGGAAAGTGAATTTATATCGCTTAGTTCTCGAGATATCAACTGCCAATAATTAGCTATAGGTATAGTTCCTTGTGCCTTTGGTGATGTGTTTCCCCTGGTCCAGGGTCCAGGCCGCATTTCAACATAACCACCCTCAATTTGAGACAGTATATCACAAGAACTAAGCGAGACATCAAAAAAAAAAAGTATTCTTCACTTTCAATTTGTCTCGATTTGGCTTTGGTGAATTTGTCTTCTGGTACAGGCTGCATTTCAACCTAACCACCTCACATTAAGATTTATGATATCTCTAGAACTAAGCGAGATATAAAACAATTTTATTCTTTACTTTCGATTTGTCCTCGTCGAGTTACATAGGAATCCATCATCGAATTCCGGTGCCACGGTTAATCGTATAATCCCCAAGTGTTCACGTAAGAAAAAGAGATTCTCTAAATTAAGTGGTCAAGAATAGTTAATGCAGATTCTTCTTCGTACAATGTCATGCGGTATCTGTGTGTGTGACAGTATCTTCCCGTGGGGCGTGACAGTCACCAGTTGAAATACTCTTCTCTGGAGTATGGCAGTACTCAGTATATTGGTAGTAAATAACAGCTCCCGCACCAGGCACGTTTTACTACTCTGCACGCGCCATTTAATACAGCGGCTCGCTGTCCTGGGACTAATGGATACAACAACGTACAATTGACCCCTCTGACCTAATAACTTTCTACTTACAACTTCCTGTTGTAGCAAAAATTTGTATTTATAAAGGTCGATAAAATTTGAAATACTAACAACTCTTCATCGGGATAATATATAGCAAAAATAATACAAAACTATTTTTCTATGTAACTCGTTGAATTTCTCTGCACTTAAATCTTTAATTAGGGGTACACTTAAATCATACTCACGTGGTAACAAATCTGCAAAAGGTGAGAGGAAATGGGAAGGGTTAGTCTTAAACTTTCCAGCGTAATTCTTCAGCATACTTATCGTAATTTTACTCCCTTCTAGTGATCGTCTACAACTTACTCAACTTGCCACTAATGGGTCCTGATTATCCTTAATCTTAAGGCATAAGACAAACATTTGTGTACATATTGATATTATTTTGTATAAAAGCACCAGAAATATCTTTTGATCGAATCAAATTGCTACTTTTTTTGCTTTTTTGTTTCTGATTATGGCTTTACGCATTGTCTACGTCGAGGCCATTAGAGACACGCAGTGCTGCCAATTTAGCATTTTTCATGGCTAAATTTAGAATAAGTGATTTAGCATGAATCATATTTTTTAGTACTTTTTCCTTATAAGTCAACCTTTTTCTTGGAGTGATAAAATTTTAGTACGCAAACTCATGGTCCTACCTCAAAAAAGATTCCGTAGAAGACTGCAACACTGGAGATTGGATAATTACGAGCTGGAGAATGAGCACAGAGAGTTCAATATTGAGGATGTAATGTAGAATTACAGAACCCGCCAGTGTGGCTCAGTCGATAGGGGAGGTACAATGGGACCGGGCACGAGTCCTACCCCCGCGTACCGGCCGTCCTGACTGTGTTTTCCGCAGCTATCAAGGCCATTGCCGGGACGGTCCCCAGTCTCCGCTTCATAAACTACACGTTTCACAAACAAAAATACACTTATCACACGCTGAACATAGTTAAAAGTTTCGCAGACAGATGGCAACACTTCCGCCATTACGACCTGGCGTCAGCAAGGGCATGCGGCCGTGGAACCATATCAATTTGACCATGCCAACGATGATTAAAAATTGACCGAATGTAGCCGACCGAAAGATGTCTAGAAAAGCTGGTGATAAAGGAGGAGGAGAAAGAATGAAGAGAGTACGGAAGAGTCTCTATGGACAGGACGCTTAAATTCCAATTAACCACACACATCGGCCATACATAATGCTCTATACCAGGGATGGCGAACCAATGGCACGCGTGCCGGTGATGGCACGCGACCAATAATTTGGGCACGGCATTAATTACGTAGGTACTTAATCGGTATAAGTTTTTTTTTTTTTTTTCGTTTACATAATTTGACATCACATTAAAAAAAGTTCCTTCTGAACGAAACTACCCGTGCCGGAACGTCTACAGATTGGGCAAAAGAGGTAGATTTCAAGCACATTTCTGACAGAACGAACTGAGTGAGCAAGCGCGGGCGGGGCGCTAAGCTCACTTATTTACTTGTTTTTGCTGACGTAGTTGACTGCTTTTACCAATCACGCATAGTTTTTGCGGTTTTTAAACTAATTTCGCTTAAACAGCTGCTTGTTTAAATTTCTTTGAGTTGTATTTACAAATATTCAACATGGCTAGTTTGGTAAAAAAAAAAAAAAAAAAAAAAAAAAAAAAAAAAAATCGTGCAAGATAAGAGTCATAGAGAATTTCAAATTTGGTGGAGTGAGAAATATGGCATGATTAATAAGGATGACAAGGTGGTGTGTATTATGTTCTGAAGCAGTGTTATATACATCATCATCTGTAAAACGGCACTATGAAATAAAAAAGCGAACCAGAGCATAAAGAATTCATTGAGAATTAAAGAGAGAAGCAATCGACGCCTTTGATTAAGTATGTTATCAAGGATGGTGCAGCACGATTTTCGTCAGCAAATGTTATTGTTAGGCATGGTAAACCTTCTAATGAGGGACGATCTTTGAAGGAAGCCTGGTTATCATGCCCCCTTCAGTTTCTGAAGCCTTTGAAAATAAAGGTAAGATAATTCAGCGTGTCTCCTTTATCCAAAAACACAATAAACGAAACCGGCGAAAAATGTAAAAGAGCAACAAACAACTGACATCAAGTCCTCTCCTTTTATATTGTTGCGTCTCGACGAAAGTACAGCTGTAACTAAATCTGCTCGTTTAACTATTTTAGCTCGATTTTGTGTAGTAAACGAGACCAAGGAAGAATTGATTGCTATAACATCGTTACCAACAACTACTAAGGGCACAGATATTTGCACGGCTGTTAAAAGTTCACTTACTAAGAAAGACGTAGATTTAAGCAAAATTGTTTCGATAACGATTGATGCTGCTCCAAGTACGGCGGACAAAATAAATGGTTTTATCAGTTTATTCCAAATACATATAGGACATCCAATTCTTGAATTCCACTGCACCATACATCAACAAGCTTTGTGTGCAGAGGGTTTATTAGACTTCGATGATAATATAATGGATGCAGTCACAAAAATAGTGAATCTTAAATCGTCGCAGTCTTTAAATAATCAAAAATTTGATGCTTTCTTGGATGAAGTCAACTCGGTGCGCAATGACTTACGAGTACTGATGTTTAAGAGTGTACGCGGGTTGAGCCGCGGTAACCTACTTCAAAGATTTGGCGATTGCTTCGAAGAAATCAGACTATTTTTACAAAATGAGGGAAAAATGTAACAATACTCATAATTGATGGGTGTTATGTGGCTTTCAAAATTAATGTCTTTTACTGACAGGTGCCAGTATTTCAATCAATTGAACGTGAAACTTCAAGGCGCAAACAAAACAATTATCGTTATGATAGATCTCATTCGTACATTTAAGCCCAAACTGCAAGTTTTCTGTAACGATTTTATTTAAAAAAATTACAAGTATTTCCCGAACTTGAAAAAAAATGGATGTACCAAAAAACCAGACCAATCAAAACTCACTGAAGAATTATCTTCAGTAATTAATTCTTCAATCGAAGAATTTCCATCGAGATTTTCCCAGTTTAAAGAATTATCCGAAACACTTAAGTTTATTAAGTATCCTGATGTGACTTCACCTGATAGACTGAACTTATCAAAATTTCATTGGTTGGAAATTGAAGAAAATAAAATGCATCTGACTGAGTTCCTGGGTAGTGGACTCAAAAGTTCATCAAAGTGAGGAAGAAGCTTTATTTAAATGAATTAGCAAGACTATCAAGCAATATGAGTAAAAATGCCAACACTGTAATTATGAAAACTTGGAATTCAATTCCAGACACATTTAGCTGATTTTTGCTATTTTAACAATATTTTCATCTGCCTGTGTCTGTGAGTCATTATTTTCAGAAATGAATAACAAAACCGTTTGTCAGGTGAAGCCACTACAGCTTGCATTCTGCCAAACGTAACAGAATTTGAACCTAATAGAAGTTATTTGGCATCTAATTTGCAACTACAGAAGTCGCACTAGTTATATCTACTTAAATAATCACAAAACTGTTGATGTTATTATTGACTAGTATTAAAAATGTGTATTTCTGGTTGCAAATATAAAGTTTTAAGGTGATAGTATTTAGTTTTATTTCTTTTCCCATTAATCACTAAGTCACGATTGTTTGATGGCACGTCATAGCTTCGTCAAACATTTGTTTAGAAAAAATGGCACGTTGATCGATGAAGGTTCGCCATCCCTGCTCTAGGGCCTCAAGCTCCCGCGTTGAAAATTCTGTGTCCCCAGTACGAATACCGACAGGGCCAGGAATTTTTACGTGCACTTTGTGTGACGTTCACATCTGGCTTCGCTTTTTTTTTTTTTTTTCGCGTGAAAATTGCTACGACGCTTCATGGTTTGGTTTCGACGTTAGCAGTAGGTGTAGCGTCGACATTGCGCCAGGTGATCTACTTAGTTTTTTTTTGTTTTTTTTTTTTGCAAAAACAAGCTTCTTAAGTGTCGGGACTAGATTCTCACCCTCTCCGGCACTCTGATTTGATGCACATTATACAAATACGAGTACAGCAGATTAGATTTACAAAGAAGTTAACTGACCACTGGCTTAGTACGGCTACTAGTATGAGGTGTAAGAGCAGAACTCCCTTTATCTTTTGTTTTCACCCCCAAGTCAAACGGAGCTAAACAGGGGGTTCCTGAAATCACTCCAGGCAAATCTTCGGAAAGCCATGACCGGATTCGTTCTCGTTCTTTTCCGTATCTTGTCAAGTACGACACCTCTGACCTACTTCGGCGCAGAACATGAAACTTACATTTTTTCGCTCTACATTAGGAATATCTCGGTAACTATGAAAATCGAAATCAGATTATACTGTGATCGAAAGACAAACTTGTCCACCGTACGACTTAACATTAACAGAGTCTTATACTACCACCCCCAAGCGCTGTAGAGAGATTTGGGAATCAACACAAACATTTACTGGTTAGGAATTATTGAAACGGAAGACGGAACGGTGCTTCACGTTGTTGTTGTTGGTGTTGGTGTTGGGGTCATTAGCACCCTATGCTTCACGGAACGAATTTAAGTTCTCATGTTTAATCTAACGAGTGTAATAAACTGGTCAATGAATAGTGTCATCCGATATCAAAAACGCTAAACGAGTGAGCTTACAAACGCCCAACAATTGACTAAAGTTTTATAAATTGTTTGACATCTGATAACACTTCTCAGGTGATAGTATTTTCCACACGGAAGGAAAGCAAATAAAGGGTTAAATGTGGCAGTAATTAACTGCACGTCTCCTACCGCGTGGAAATGCTGTCTGTGTACCAGTTCGACGTATCAGAATCCGTATTGTGGTAATCACGTTAGTTTTTCCTTGTCATTTTCATTTCTTACTCAGTTACTCTGAGCTAGATTTTGTCCAGACTTCGTCGCCGTGGACGAAGTACATTGGTGAAGCACCGAAACTAAGTAAAAAAATAATTATTTTTTGCGATAAATTTAAATATTTTTAGTTGTTTTAGAAAAAATGATTCAGGCCATTCAATCTTCTTCATAATGTTTTAACTAGATTTTAAATAGCTGTTGTGTGCGCAGAGGAAGGGAGGGGGATAGCTTGACAACATTTGGTCAGAATTTTAAACTGTGTACCTGTGAAAGCCCTATCAAAATCTGTTCCACAAATTTTTTTTTTGTTTTAGATGTCAGAATAAAAAAAAAAACACAAACAGAAGAAGAAAATATTTTTTGTTTTGTTTCAGAGACCATTAAACGATTTATCCCAATCATTTAATTCGAAATGTTCTCATCATTGTGTAGAAGCAACACCCTTATTTTTTATGTAATATAGACGAGGGGCTCATGTGTCTCAAGGATCAATCGCGTATCTCAGAATGCACACAACCTTGAGAATCTGTGTGTGCCGTTGTTTAGAAGATCTTGGGTGTTTAGTAATGAAGCTATTTATTTCATTTTCGAACGCATTTCGTCCTATTATTTGATTGCGCCGTTAGTGGTATTAATTACTCGTGTTTTATTTAATTTAGAATTTACCATATATAAAATTATATCCGCATGGTTATAAATCTGTGACAGTGCTGCATCTGTTTTGTTCAAACATCACGTAATATCTGCCAAACAAATAATTGGGATTTTCACCATTCGAAAGCTCTGAGGTATGTGTTAATATCTATTCTCAACACCAAACGTTTTTATCAATAGTCTGGCATAAATTGAAAACTGCTCAACAGATTTGTAAAGCATTTTGCAGTTTAAGATACAAGATTCTGATCCGCAGCGTCCTGCTAAGCAACTGAAATTGAAAGAACTACACTGGAATCCTTTTGATGATTCAATCACCAGCCTAGATCTGTCACCTTGTGACTTTTATTGTTTTAGTCGAAATAAATTTTCCAAAGAATTCCTAGTTTACAAACTCACTTCTTAAACACAGTCGAGGAAGACGCTGATGGCAAATTATGAGTATAACTTCAATCAAGTACACAGTAGAAAGATTTGCTAAACGTGAAATCAAATCCTTATTGCTTAGCAAAACACCGTATCCCACGCGCAGATTGACATCACGACAAAAATATGAGATACGCTCTCCGTGAATATCCTCGGTGATCAAATAAAAATGTGTAAATTTTCCTACTTTGTCTGAACTATGATCTTTTGTAAGTCTAGGTGTTTAGTATCCTCTACTGTCGTGACTCATTGGTGAAACTGTGAAACCAATTTAAGAAGAGTTTAGTAAGTGCCAAGTCGTGAGCTTCCTAGAAATGATTCGCTCACAAGTGGCTGAATGTGACTAAGGCAGCCAGTATTCGGGTCATGGAGCCTTGCCGGACTAAATCGATGAAAGTGAATTAATAATGCATGCAGAAGGATCTGGTCGGAACGAATTTCTATAGTCCACGATAGTAATGATTTTTATCCGAGATATCACGGCTTCAGTGGATGGAATCAGTGACAGGTTAGGGAAGACTGAAAAATTATCCCCAGTTGAATCGTTCTTCAAACATAATCAGCTTTTCTACTGGATAGTCACGATGGCCTCGGAACTAGTTGTATGTCTGCGAATGGCTATTGCAAGTGTAATGCGTTGTTTGTGTTGTGTATATGATGATCTAGAAAGGGAGAGGGTGAAAGCAGGTGCTGGTTCATCCAAGCCTACTATTCCGAAATACACTCTTCCACCAAGTTTAGCGTCCTCATCCAAAAGACGGATCTCCAGTGTCATATGTACTAGAGAGTGGTTGGGGATCTCCTACCGCCGTCCCGATTACGCGTTTCACAGAGAAAATATACACTTACACAGAACACAGATTAGACGTTCCACAAACAAATGTCAACACTTCACCTCCTTCATTAGATTAAAGCTCATGATAGAGGTGGAAGTCGCGAACAACAAAAATCTGCGACTAAGCGGCCAAACTTCACGGACATCTCCGGGCCATAACAAGCCATATGGAGGAATAAGTTAGCGATTCTGGGATCTTGTTTAGGTGCTGTAATTTGCCGAGATGCTGTCTCAAGTATGTTACAACAGAATTTCCACCGAATAGTGGGTTTCTTTATTTTTGCTACAAAATAAGTTTTTCTTAGTTTTACTAGCCCTTGTATTTACTGAATACTGTTTCGCTAGTGTGGTGAGATGGTAATACATTGGGCAACAGCAAGTCGGGGCGATGCACTGGCTACAGAAAAGTCGAATTTGCACTATGACGACTTAAAATTACTGACTTAAAAATTACGTCTGTAATAATAGGGGATGAAGCGTTTCCCCTTACGAGGCATTTGATGGAGCCTATTCCAGGAAATCAGTTAAAGGACTTGAAGAGAAACTAATTTTCAATTAAGGCTGTTATGCTACACAAGAAGCCATTAAGATTTGGAATACTATCACAAAATATTTTTGTCAAAAACTGGCTCGGTAAAATTGGCAACGTGCAAGCATTACAAGTGGGTTGCAAAGTGATGGACAGTTACACTAAACTTGTAAAGCCAAAAAAAAAAAAAAAAAAAAAAAAAAAAAAATGGAATATGAGATTATACCTTGTTATTTTAACAAGTTTCTTATTTCCTCCTTTATATTTTTTTTCTTTTTGTTGTCATTGTATTTTGCCTGTATGTAAATCAAAAAACTTTTTGAAAGTCATCAGTAGTAAGATGTGTACCTCATCCATTATGTTTACATGTAATCAGAAAGTGAGGGTGAGTGAGAATTTTTATATGTTTCATTCAAATTCATAAAGTTACTAACATTTTAGTACGTAATTATTTATAATGTTTGCAAAAAAAACTTCCGTTACTTTGCGTACAAATTTACTGCAAATTTGTAGCCAAATTTATTGAAATAATACAGTTAATTTATAAAAATTGGAACATAGAAGTTACAAAAATCATTCGGTGTTGCTGGAGCTAGGGTTCCAAACTTAGTTAGAAAAAAATAAATTATATCTGTCTTTTGAAGAGGAAACTGGAAGTTTATGAAAGAAAAAAAAATGTTTTTAAATTCAAGAATTTATTGCCATAAATATAATTTTTTTCGCGTTTTCGCGACTAACTATAAGATTTTGGTTTCATTTCAAAGTGTTATAGCTAGTACTACATTCTAAATTCAGAATTATAAATAAATGAACAACTCATTTTTAATTATTTAAGGACGCCCAGTATCTCCCTTCCCACCATTTTCCATTCATTTCTTTTCGTCATAAGCACTAATATGTCGTTTGGAAATTAATTACTTGAATTGTATAGTTTACCAGAAATAAAGCATTTCCGCAAAATTTATATTTAGGATAAAGTACACAGACCAAAACTAATGTATCATACTTTATATCAAAGTATGGTTATCAACGCTTCTGGCCATTGCCGCACAATTTCACATTAAATTAGGCCTACAAAGATCATGTTCGCAATATTGAAAATCGATATTGACTGACGTACTTGTCTAATCCCATCTGACGCAGTGGTAAAACTCGCAGCGCATAGATTGGTAAAGATTTTATTTTGAGGATTCCTTCTTATCCAGTTATATATTTCTTCCCAAAAGTCTTTATATTTTTGTAATTTTTTGGGTTTCCTTAATTTTACGTTCCTATGAGTTACTGGTGTATCACTTATCATTATCACAAACAGAATCTGAATTATTTGCCATTTTAAACGATATAAAACAAAAATCATGCAGTTGAAAACTCCACTATCAAAACGAAGAGAAACAGAAGAAATCGCGAATTCTGCTCTTTTCATTTACATGGCTGATATCCTCCTTTCCATTCAGAAGTAACGGCGAGCAGTCAAGAGTCGACACGAATGCAACAATGTGGATGGTCCGCTATTGTTGCCTCAGCTCCAAAGTGGTTAAGTACACAGATCAAAGGAAGCGAGCGGACAAAAAAATCTCTGGCCGATAGGCACTTTTTCTAACACGAAGTTGTGGAACCAGCATAAGAACGTTCCGTTCCATGTATTGCATACTTTAATCAAAATAAAGTATTTTCGCATACTTTATTGGTGAGAAAAGTATAAAGTATAACGACCAAAAATAAAGTATGATACTTTAGAAGAAAGTATGGTTGGTTGCTGTAGCTCAGGGGTCCCCAAACTTTTTATCACGTCGACCCCCTCATAGAACATTTGTCTTCTCATCGACCCCCAGATTAAACGTTTAATAAAAACCAGTGCCGGATCAGGGGGGGAGGGGTGTGTACACCGGGGTGCCAACTTCAAGGGGGGAGGCAAAATCATGTTTGAAGGGCGGCGATTTAAGTCGCGGAAATTTTTTTTTTTTAGCTCTACTAGTACACTGGGCGCCGGGCGGCGACAACAATGTGTTTGGCCGACAATCGAGGTGGCGACACTTGGGATCAGACGGCAAAAATGGGAGCTCCAAATAATGTTGCAAGGGTCGGTATTCCTACAGTTTTTGCCCCGGCTCGAAAAATTCCTGGATCCGCCACTGATGAAAATTTTAATTCATTTTTAGCATTTTTGATGCTAAGCAGATAAGGAGACTTGCATAACAACCCAAAGAAAGTATTTATAGTTCCCACACCTTAAAAAATCCACCCAACAACACTAACAGAAAAAGGGATATTTTACACTGTTATTATAATCGTAAAAAATAATTAAAAAATTATAGATAGATGGAAACTAGCCTATAACCGTAAGTGTCATAAAATGTAAAACACAAAATAATCATTGAAAATTTAAATAAATTATATTCGATGAAAAAACATCTGCCATTTTACGACTACTATTGAATACATTAAAAATATGTTAACATATCCTTTTTATTAAAGTAGCTGATATTAGTGAGATGGATGGGTCTGAAGGGCAGCATCAAGATTACTGATGTTCGGTTGAAAATTGGTAAGTTTTAGTCGCAAATCACCACGGTTTTCCAAGTTCGGTATGTTTCTCTGTTTTGTTAAAATAGCGTTCGCGTGGCTAAAGCCAGCTTCAACGAAATTGGGAATGCAAGTAAGAAAGATTCGTCTTCTCCTCTGAGCTTGGGGTATTTTGTAGCAATATTGTTATTGCTCCAAAATTCGCTGAGGTTTTTATTTTTAAACAACGCTTTAGCTTCCAGATCTACGCATATTTCAATCAGTTTCATCTTCTAAGCCACGTTCAATACCTTCATTATGTTAACATCAAATTGAGAAGCAAACCATTCAGGAACATGCATGTTCTCCAAGTCTTCGAAACGTGCTTTGAAGTCTTCTCTTAATTTATCGAGAAGTTTAATATATATCTCCAAATCACGGTCGGGTATCTATTCATTTTCTTTTAGTAGTCGAAAGTTTGAAAAATATTTAAAATTTTTACGGGCCAGTGAAGATTTTAACAGGTCGATTTTTAGTTGAAAGGCCATTATAATTGTTCGAGCTTGAACAATTGTAACATTTTTTCCTTGCAAACGCTTCTGTACTTCGTTAAATTTCGAATAAAGATCTGCCAAATAGAACAAGATGGTTCTTGCACTGTTTTAACTCGTCACATAGTAATGGATCCACATTCTTAAGAAACTCTGCAGACGAGTCGTACAAGTCAACAAACCTCTGCAAACTATCACCTCTTGCCAATCACCTTACCTCAGTGTGCAAAAGTAATTGATTGAAAGGTTCATCATTTTCTTCGCATAACTTCGCAAACAATCAGGAATTGAGAGGATGATCTTTAATTTTATTAATTGACGTAATGCACACTTTTAGAGTATCATGCAGGTCACCACTCAATTTTTTGGCTACAAGATGCTGCCTGTGTAGGACACAGTGAACGGTACGTACATTAGGAACCTTTTCCTTCAGAAAGACGAAAAATCCTCTATAACGGCCTACCATAGCAGGTGCGCCGTCAGAAGCTACTGCAGTAATATTCCCGAAAGGAATGTTGTGCTTGTTCAAATAATCTTGCAAACATAAAAAAATTGTCTCACCTTTTGAATCAGTTTGAAGATATTTAGCAAACAGAAATTCATCAACAGTGTCATTCAGGGATGGACTATGGAACCTAACATAAACCATGAGAAGATTTGAACTTCCGAAAGTTGATTCGTCAAGTTGAATAGCAAACTTACAATGCTGGAGCTCAGAGGTCAAAGTTCTTTCCACATCATCGGCCATTTCCTCTATACGTCGCTGCATAGTATTTGCACTCAATGGTATGCACTTCAAAAATAGTTGAGAGTCTTTCTTCATAATATTTTCAATTACATCTTTTATAGCTGGTACTATAATCTCTTCACCAATTGTGTACGGTTTGCCTTTCTTTGCTATGTTAAGAGAGATGCTGTAGGATGTCCTCAGTCCTCCTTCACTATCAGCGCTAGCAGATGACTTCAGATATGTACTTTAATTTGGCCGAACTCTCAATTTCTCTTTAGCATTTTGAAATACTCAAAATCATTGTTTTTCTTATCAGAATGGATCCTTTCCAAGTGGTCTTTTATTTTCGCCGGCTTCATAGCAATCATTGCTGAAAGTTTTTCACATAACAAGAACATAGGAATAGTTTCATTAGCAGAAGATGGCACAAAACCATATTTCAAATACTCGTGTGAATATTGTCTGCATTTCTTCTTAGCACTGGTAGACGACATCGTAGGTATTAAACTCAGATTTATAATATGAACAACACGATACGATCGCAGCACAACAAAACAGCAGCAGTAAGAGACGCAACTTATTACCGCACGAGCTATAAAGAACTGCCTGTTCTTGCTCAGAGTGCATTGTTGCTACTTTTTTCTAACAATAGATATCTAGACTTGAAGGAATAATAATTACATCTAAAAGTAACCTATTCAGTAGAATTAGATAGGAAAAAGATAAAAAAAAGAAGTATCTAAATTTAATGGTTTTCGGTATATTACGATATCATCTATGTAATCTACATTTAGATATACAATACATAGAGTGGAAACCATACTAGAATTTAACAGTGCAACTTGTGTATAATGAACCAGCAGCGTTCTCTCCCCCCCCCCCCCTCCCTTGTGGCTTTACGTCTCGTCGACAGCGCGGTCATTAGAGGCGGGATGGAACTGCGGAGAAGGAACTGGAAGGAATTCGGCCATGGCTTTTTGGAGGAAGCATCCCGGCATTAGCCTTGAGTGATTTGGTGAAACCATGGAAAACCCAAATCCGGATGCCTGGACGGTGATTCGAACCAGCGTCCTCCCGAATATAAAATGCTTAAATACCCAAAGTAAATAAAAAATAAAGTTTTAATACTTGTTGAGTTCATCACGTAGCTTAGCTAAAATAAAATAGTTGTGATGTTGAACTTCTTTCTTACCCCAAAGACGGACCTTAGAAGAGATACAATTCGTAAATTGGTCTACATTCGTTTCTCACAGGAACAACCACTAGCAAACCAGCAATGTGAGTGAAGAATAAAGCGGCGAAATCAAACAGTTTGAACGCTAAGCTTTGCCCCATTATTACCTCAACGCTTTGCGCCCCAGTATGAGTCACCGCAACAATCCAATTGGTTTATTTGTTTTCGCTGCTTTGTTCTTCGCTCTCGTCGTTGCTATGCTCTCCGCTCCAGTATGTTTTCTCCTTAACACATATCTAAAGCGACGCAGGCTTCGGTAAAACTCAAATTATAACGGGCGTAGTCAGTTATTTTGGATTTTTGTTGGAATATTCCCATTTTTTTTCTATACTATTTAACTGATCCTCTTTATTATCAATCGACCCCCTTTCGACCCCCGGGTATTAATCGACCCCCGGAGAACTCTTATCGACCCCCAGGGGTCGATACCGACCACTTTGGGGACCCCTGCTGTAGCTGGAACTCTCGTCGCACTGTAAAGGTACGCGCACACTACGGCGGGCCGCATCGCGTCGCATCAATGCGTCAGCAATCGCTTACACTGATTCTAATGGGGTAACGCACACCACAGGCGGGTCGAGTGTTTTTCATATTTGTTTAGCCCTTGCAGTTGCTGAATACCGTTTTGGTATTTTGGGCGTCGGAGGATTGGGAAAAAAAATTAAGATGGCAAAATATTTAGTCACAACACCTTAGGTGAGTCAATGGCTGCAGGAAAACTGAATTTTCAAGTTGACAACTGAGATAAAATGTAGTATGTAATAGTAGTGGATGAAGCTTTTCCCTTTTCGAAATGAGACCTATTCCAGAATATCAGATAAAATGAAATGAAGAGAAACAAACTTTCAATTACAGGCTCAATAAACTATGGAGGGTGATCGATAACTGCTTTGGTGTTATAGGTAGAAGGTTTCAAATCTATAAAAGAAGAATGTCGGTGTTACCTAATAAGATAAATAAAGTAATACTAGCCACGTGCTGCATTCAAGACCTTTTGATTAACGATATCTGAACTGGGTTGCAGAAGGTAAGAACAGTATTGACAACAAACAAATTTCAATATTTGACTTACATAGGTTTCTTTGTAGGTTACATCAGAAATCATTAAGATTTGGAATAATTTCACGAAATATTTTTAAACAATTAGATTAGTTGGTAACACGAAGCTTTACAAGCGGGATTCAAAGAAAGTGATAGAAAATTATAATACACACGTAAAATAAAATACGAAACATGACATTATACCTGGTTGATTTAACTAGTTTCCTCCCAAATATTTTTTTTTGGTTATCATATTTTGCGTCTTGTAAATCATAAAACTCTTTGAAAGTGATTACTAACGAGATACAGTGCTCGTTATCCATTACGCTTGAATAGTTTAATTTAAAACAAACAAGCAAAGAACAAGTGAGCATGAGCTAGAAATTTTTTTCATCTTTATTAAAGTTCATAAAGTAATTAAATTTTCAGATTGTAATTACTTATCTTTTTTTCAAAAATCATCCACCATCCTGCGTGCAAATTTGCAGCCAATTTTGTTGAAGTAATGCAATTAATTCACAGAAATAGGAACATGCAAGTTACAAAAGTCAGTTAGTACTGTTGGAGGTTCTATCACAAACCTGGTCGCGACTGAGCGCTTCGAAACGCACGGGCGGGGAAAAAAAAACAAAAAAAAAACACGTTTGCTGCAGCTACTGCTGGCGTCTCACCTAGTGGAAATCCTCCCGACAGCCCAGAGGTGTTGCAGGAACCATCAGAGACTGCTACTCAACCTGCAGCCAGATCAAATCACAACCAGCGAAGGATACAGCGGACCGCACATGCTCCTGCTGACGCCATGGAGCGTCTCTACACCATGATGAATATGATGGTCACGCTAATACAGAAAATCGACACCATGACAAGCAGTATTCATGCCTCAGTGACGTCGGCTTCGGCCTCTCCCATGTGCACATGTCAGAACCACAATGGATAGAGGACCCCACATACGGAACCTCAAATTCTGCATATGGAACGCCAATGGCATGTATTCTCAGATGATCAAGTTCCGGCAGTTTCTGAGGGAGCAGGATATAGATGTCTGCCTCATCAGCGAATCCCACCTCAAGCCGGGACTCCGCGCTTCAGCAGCAAACTACTGCTGCTACAAACGAGACCGCCCCACCGCCGGGGGAGGAGTTGCAGTCTTCATCAAACGCAGAATTCCGCACTGCCAAGTCATTTTACCACAAATGCAGCAAATTGAAGCCGTCGGAGTGGAGGTGACCACCGTTACCGCTAAACTCACGGTCGTGGCAGTCTACCGGCCCCCTACTAGGCAGATAGTAGAAGCTGACCTCACCGCGCTGGG
Source organism: Vandiemenella viatica (assembly GCA_031002005.1). Classification (NCBI taxonomy): domain Eukaryota; kingdom Metazoa; phylum Arthropoda; class Insecta; order Orthoptera; family Morabidae; genus Vandiemenella; species Vandiemenella viatica. The sequence continues at coordinate 66,617,114 of CM061921.1, read as the reverse complement.
GACAATCAGGGGCAAGGTTCTGAACGGTGGTGACGAAGCACCCCGTTCGGAACAGCCGAATTAAAAACTCAGCTGGCAACTTACTGAGACGTCTGGCCCTTAGGCACAATATGTGCGTGTGGGGCCCAGAAGAGCCTACGCACTTCCCAGCCAGCGGTTATCGGGCAGATGTCCTAGACATAGCGGTCACCAAAGGCCTCACTGGGTTCATAGACGCGACCACTATCAACCGGATGTCGTCAGACCATTCGCCGGTGATAGTTACAGTGGATGTTGGTTCGTGGCAGGAGACAGAAGAGAACCACCCCGATCTCCGCAACACTGATTGGGCAAGCTACCGACAGCTCGTCTCCACCGCTCTTGCCAATCGGAGAGTCGAAGACGTGGATACGGCACTACGCGCCTTCGAAGAAACAGTCAAGGACGCTACTTCTGCGTCCACCCTTCTGCGCAACCGAAGACCAGTCGCTACGCAACAGCTGCCACCACGCCTAATTGCGGCTATCCGGGACAAGAACCGTGTAGCCAAAGAGTGGAAGATTACCAGGAACCCCGTGACTAATAGACTCCTTAACAGACTACAGAAGGAGCTGAAAGCGGCACTGGTTGAGCACCGAACCGGGAGTGGGAGGCCCGCGTATCTTCGCTCAAGCCAAATGATGGAACCATGTGGGCGCAGACTCACAAATTCACAAAGAGAAGACAGCGCATCCCTCCACTGCACGGCGAGAACGGGATCGTCTAAAAGCCAGCGGCCAAGGCGAATGCCCTGGCTGACAGCTACGAACGGAACTTCCGTCTATCTGAAGTAAATGTAAACGACCGGGAACTGCGTGCTTCTCGTCGCCAACTACGTGTATATCTCGACGCTGACGATGGCGACGAGGAGATAGAACCGATCTCCCCAGCGGTGGTGGCCAGTTGCTTGGCGAGGATGCAGCCGGGCAAGGCACCCGGCCACGATGAAATTGGGAATCGGTGCTTGAAGAACCTGCCGCCCGAGGACTCGGTGTACCTGGCGAGCGTATTCAACCGTATCCTGCAGACGAAGAGGTATCCACGTCGCTGGAAACACGCCGAAGTCGTGGTGGTTCACAAGAGCGGGAAAGATCCTATCTTTCCGCAGCATTATCGGCCGATCAGCCTCCTGCCTTCCGTCAGCAAAATCTTCGAGCGGCTGCTACAGAAAAGGCTTAACACCTATATCGAGGCCAATAACATCTTACTCAATCATCAGTTCGGCTTCCGACGAGGCCACTCCACGACACAACAGGTGCTTCGTATCGTGGAGTGTGCGACCCGAGCTTTCCTTCATAAGGAATACTGTGCCGTGGTGTCACTCGACATAGCGCGCGCGTTCGATTCGGTGTGGCACACGGGACTATTGCTAAAGCTGTACCAGCAAGGCTTCCCGGGGCCGTTAGTAAAGCTGATCCGTTCATACCTGCTCGGAAGAACCTTTCATTTCAGAGTCGACGGGAAAACGTCAACGAGAAGGCGCATACTGGCAGGAGTCCCCCAGGGGTCCGTACTTGGTCCAATATTTTACTCTCTATACATGACCGACGTTCTCAAGGCGGACCGGGTGCAGACGGCCACCTACGCTGATGACACGGCTTACATCAGCAGCAGCCGGAGCAGAGCCATCGCCACCAGAAGGCTACAAGGTATACTCCAGCAGACAGAGGCCATGGGCTCGCAGATGGCGTATTGAAGTAAACGCCGCCAAGACCCAGGCTATTGTTATTACTAGAAAATATGTACCTCGAAATAGGAACCATGCGGAACCAGTGCTGAATCTCCACGGAGTAGACATCCCTTGAAAGACAATCTTAAAATACCTTGGGGGTCACACTTGACTCCAAGCTCACTTGGCAACCTCACATAAATGACGTACGCAGGAGGGCCAGTGGAAGACTACATGATCTTACACCCATGCTGAACAGGACCAGTGCGCTACCACCTGCTCTGGGCATGAATATTTACCTCACACTGGTCAGGCCACTCCTCGAGTATGCCTGCCCAGTGTGGGTGTACGCGGCGGACAAGCACGTCAACCGACTACAAGTAATACAAAACAGGGCGCTGTAGCGCGCCCACACCTGCCATCGCACTTCTCAACTGCGGCGGTGCACGAGGCGGCAGGCATCCCAACCATCAAAGACCGCTTCCGGACGCTGGCCACGGCGTTCTACAGGAAAGCTGAGACGAGCTCCAGCCCGCTGGTTCGCGTGCTCGGTCGGTACGAAGTTCCCGCCGGCCGGCACAGAAGACCACTAGCATTGCTTATGTAACACTAAAAAGCCAAAACCAAATTTAAATAAAACACGCCAACCAAAACGACAAGCCAAAGGTGAAGCAATGTCACATCGAGTGAATAAGGAGAAAATGTCGAAAGACAAGAACTCCATAGAAAACTGCCAAGAATAATAATGGCAACGAATGGCGCTCCTCCTTGGCGGAAAAATACACCTAGGGAAGCGATCCGACAATGCGACGCGAGGCGGCCCCGCCCCGCACTGACTCGACCGGCCTTGTGGTGTGCGTTACCCCATTAGAATCTGTGCAAGCGATTGCTGACGCATTTCTGCGATGCGCTTACCTGTAATCATCCCCTGCCTGTGTTTGTTGACTTGCTGATGGCGCACTGCTTTGTATATGCTTCTCGATAACAGGGACTGGTTCTGTTGCAGTGCGAGGCGAGCGATCGGAGGCCCCATTCGATCGCCGTGGTGGGCGAAGGCGATACTCAATACTTCGTGCGTGGAGCTCCGCGCGCCGCCACCATGCAGCCTCAGCCATTTCAGGTAAACAACAAACCTTACTAATACTAATATAAAGTGTGATCGAATTAATATGGCAACATTAGCCATGTCAAAAGTTACGGCTAATAGCAAACCCACTGCGTCGAGCAAGCGCTATTTAACAAGATGACTAAAAACTTAAATAATGGCGCATTAGTTGATCCTCTCTGTGGTTTTGATTTCAGCGAGAAATTATGCTGTGCCAATAAACGTTCTCTGATTATGTGCAGAGTAGTCTAACTTGCAGTTATCCTGGTTTTTTTCGGGCTTTAGTGCCTCGTCGACGTCGATGTAGTTAGAGACGGCAGAGGAGTTGGGAGTTAGGACAAAGAACGGTAAGGAATTCAGGCCATGTTTTTTTGAAGGAACTATCCCGGTAATTCGCCTTGAGTGATTTGGAGAAACCAGGGAAAACCAAATCCGACGGGGATTTGAATCCCGCGTCCTCCAGAATGCCACTGTGCTCAGTGTTAACTTATTCGTATCTAACAAGCTGGCCGCTTGCTTTCCAGTCAAGGCTTTTGTTTTCCTCTCCTACCTCCTGTATACTGGCAACATTTGAAGCATCGTATATTTTTGTAATAAAGGGAGACAATCAAATATAAGCGATGCTTTTGAAATAGGCTGTGGAATACTTAAACTACTCGTAAATTGCGGCAACCACGGGTACTTGGTATGTCTGCTTTCGCTCAATAAATGCTACACTCTTGTTTCTAGTCTTTTGTTTACTTGTTATTGCGATAGAGTGAATAGTGTCAACTGTGCAACGCATGATATTTGAATTTCTAGTACGTCAAGGCTGTTAAACCAGATGAAATTTTGCATATTTTGCGTGCACATTTCGTTAACGATACACTTTCAAATCTTCCCTGGTACGAGTGGCATAAATTCTTCGGGGAAGCAGCTCTTACATTACATCTCTGTCAACTTTTATATTTAGTGTACTGTTATTGCAATTTATACTGAATCTCAATGAGTCTTGTTTGCTTCTTTCATGTTTAGTACAAATTTACGTTCCTATATTTTGTCCATACTGTTCAGTTATTGCTCTCTCTCATTTTGATTCTTTAGTCCCATTAAAAATTTTCTATTATTTCCTTGGCTGTTGACTTCAGTGGCGTCGATTTCAGTTAGGGAGCGTGCACAAACCACGTGGCTCGGTCCAGGGGGGGAGGGGTTGGCTGGAAGGCTACGCTGGGCTACGTGGGTGAGGGGGGGGGGGGTTCCGAGCCAGGCCACGTAGCTTTCCTTTCATAACATTTTTGACAGTTAAAATGGGGAACAAAACACACAAGAGCATGCGAATATTTATTTCTGTCAGTTTATCATCTCCTTACATAATTTACAATCGTCTGACAAGAGAAAACAGTAAAAAATATCTTCTGGAATCAAAAGGGGAAAAAGCTACGTGCTACGTGGGGAGGGGGGGGGGGTAGAGGCAAAAGCCACCGTAGGGCTACGTGGGGGGGAGGGGGGTTCACAGTAGGCCAAAATGGAGCTACGTGGTTTGTGCACGCTCCCTTAGCGGAAGTGCATCATTTGATTTGTTCTCCACTCCATTCATTTACAACGGTGACATTTAAAAAAATTTAAAATACTTTTTTATCGGCAGGTAGAAAAAAAGTAAACAAAATACCTCAATAACGGAGTTGAAGAAATTCGGTAATGTAGGAGACATTTTCATGTAACACACAGGTAAAATAATACATGGACCTGTAAATAATATTTTTGAGGTTAGCAATTTTGTATGATTGAGAAATGATCCTGTTTGAGTTTTCAGAAGACAGAACAAGTTTTCATAACTTTTAGGTTCAGTATTGAGGAGTAATTATGTCTCCTACATTGACGTATGACTATGTGTCGGCTGTGTCTTAATGTGTTTTTAAACCTGATGTGGCCTTGGGAGTACAACGTGGTATCTTCCAACTGAGTCAAGAGAAGTTACTGATCGTAATAACGACGACAATGTGCGAAAAATTATGATCAAAAACTGAAATATGATTAAAATAACAGCCCACGGCAAACATTTTCAGAACGAAAAACTATATTTCGTTGATAATTACTTATTTTTTAGTTGCTATCAACATCCATGACTCTTTATCATTTAATAAATGATTATCCAGACACATTCAATATTTCTGTAAATCACTGCCCGACTGATTAAACTCTCTCCAATAAAAAGGCGATTGTGAGAATGATAAAATGTAAAGGTAAAGGACTATTCGGTAACGTAAGAGAGTATTACAGGGTGATGAGAAGTAAATTGGTATTAATGATAAACTTAAAAAAACGAAGAAACCCAATGTGGGTATAGAAGTGCGAAACGCAGAAAAATATAAAAATTTCTGTGAGAACCTCTCAAGAAAATTTCACTTCCAACGTCTTTTACGGCTCTATGCTTCGCTATTGATATTTGACATTAATGTTACTGGTGACTTAAATAAGATGGTAGCACGACGTGTATAATGTCAGCACAGCTGATGTAGTATGTCTTACATTACGTACTTGAGCGAGGCATGCTAATACTGGCTGAGCGCTAGTTGATCCAGACGGCACTGCCAGTCAACAATGGCTGCAGCTAGTCGAAGTGATGCATCTAATCTGAGTTTTATGGATCAGTAATCCGCTTCTAATGTGGTACATATCCAGCGACCTATCTCAGTAACATCCACCCTGCTCTTATTGGGACAATCCCTACTTAAATAAAAATGCCTCATAATATGACGGTTTGATTCTCTCCAATACTTGTGGAGGACACATCTTCAGCAATCTCTCAATTGGTTTGTAGCAATTTCTCGTCTCTTTCTATCCTAAAGTAATGTCCGTCCTGGTCTCTGATGCCCTTAGCATTAAAATGGCGGAGGTACTGCTCCGTATTTATTTCTACCTCAATTATCAGCTTTACATACAGATCTACCCTGCAACTGAGTTATGCACATATTATAATATCGCGCCCAAACTATTTCTGCTTTTTGTAGGGACGGAGACTTTTCCCGGTCTGTGATTGCAATTATATCGTCACTAGCGCCGTATTATGTTGTAAAAACACGATATTTCGACGGCTAGCGCCACAGGAACACGGCTGTGAAATACAATCCGGCGGTACTCCCGTGAATATTTTATTATTTCTACTTTTTGTAAGACACTCTTATCCATCTATTATTTTTGTAACGTATTCACTTCGTTCCGTGGCCATTTTGTACATAACTTGGTATAACATTGGAAACACGCAGGGCTGGTATTCTGAAAGGCCTTGGTTCAACTTCCGGCCCGGGCATCTAGATTTCGGTTTTCACGGTTTGCCGAAATCACTAGGTGAATTCCGAGATGGTTCCTTTATATAAGAAAAGGCTGATTTCATCTCAGATCCCACTCTACAATCCTCTCCCTACTCTAATGTCGCAGAACAATTGAAAAAGAAAAATACACAACATGTTTCATTGTTATTTCATTAGGGTAGCATCCAGGAATTATATCATAAAGCGCGTCCAATGATTTCATGTATACCCAACAAGTTTGCCAAATTCGCGCAAGAAAAGAAATTTAGATATTGCTTACTACAATACTTTTGGCAAAGTCGCCTTCATGGTAGAATGGAACCTGCTAGATATCAATTTTCATTCAATGATAAGCTCACTAGCTTTTTATTTGAGTTTAATAAGGGCACGCTCATTAATTATGTAAGGTGTTTTTTCTTAAATTTGCCCCCCCCCCCTTGGTGGTATTTGGTAAGATGTGGTGGGACTCCCCCCCCCCCCCCCACGTGAGATTTACCTTGTAATGTTAATTTTTAAACAATCAAATTTATTTGATATGTTCACATATTTTGGTTAATGCAACTTAATAGCTAAGCGTTGATACTACACTTTTCCTGTGAAATAATAGGAGAAAAATGATGTAAAATGTTGACTAGAGATTTTTATTGAATCCCCTCCTCTCCCTTTACATGAGATTTGGCGAGATCCCCCTATTTTAACTCACGTAATTAATTGACGTCCCCTATCGGCATCCACCACTTTAGCAAAATGAAGGGATACCGACCTCTTGCGCTAAAATGTAAATTTTTGTAGGGTTGTGTACCCAGGGAAACTGAGCTGTATTGTCTCCTGTCACAGGTCTCTACCTCGCCAACCAAATAAATTTTGCACTTCATATTTGCCCATGTAAAATGTTTCGTTGACAAAAAATCGAGTATAGTATTTAAAATTTTATTGTAGGTGTATTCCCTATCACAGAGTGTCTGCTATAAATGTTTAGAGATCGTCAAGCAGAGGAAAAAAATATTTCATTCAAGTTATTTCTATGGAAAATGATGACATGAACGGCCCTCCAAATTTATTAATTTCACACAATTTGAGAAAATGCTATTGTCTAGGAACCTGAAATTAGCCCCCAATATCGACCACATACTGGATTTAAACGGCAGATAGTATACTACTTTAATATACTTTGTAAGTTGAGAGCAAAGGAAGCAGAAGTTTTATTTTATGGTTTATTTTCCTTATACTAATGTTATTTTATTGATAATGTTCATATTTCAGTGTGAATTGCATCCTAAGAACCCATAATAAATTTGATTGGAACTGAAACCTGAACATAAGTCAAGACCTGGATTTTTGTTATGTCTGAGAGTCGTCTGCCCTATATAAGTTACCGGATGTTGAAACATGGACACTTCAATAGTTCTAAGCAGTCACTTTAAAGGGCTGTTTATATCAATCAAACCAAATGTGATCGTAAGAAGTGGCTTTTTAGTACCATTACCACCACCGGCAAACTCGTGTATAGTCGAACAATAAATCTTAGGGAAACGGCTGATCTGAACGAAATGAAAGAATGATAAAAAGCGAATACCCGTTTCTAAATATAATCAATATGAAAATATTATATGAAAATAGACTTTGCTTTTGAAAACTGTAGGGTTTGTGATAAAAATATACTTATTTTGATTTGAAGTTTATTTTTGATAAAATATTAATATCTAAATAATTATAAATTTATTTTCCCCTCCTCATCCGCTTCCGAAAAACATCCGCATGACCTCTGTTACAAACCTAATCCTTGTCCAGGCAGCACAGATTGTTCTTAGACGTTTCGTCTCCTCAGTGACTCGACATCTTCAGACGTGTATTGTTGTTGCAGACGGATCGTCCCGCTTCGGCCGAGATGGTGAGTGCTATACACACGCAGCAGGCCACTGCTCCTGCCCTGTCCTCGGCGGTCTCTTCCACTTCCAGGTGAGTCAAACCAACCACTAGGTCACAGTTGACAGAACAATTATCGTAATCCCCTTAAATCTGACAGGTTTAACGACGCCAATGTAAGTGCTGCCATCTGTGAACTGTGTGAGCAATGTCCTGTGTGTCGTGTGTTCATTTGTTTGTGTGACGTAGGTGCTTTTCGTGGTGGGAATTATGGAGCATCCGAGCTTTCACCTACGCGATTATGGAAAACTGACGAAAGCTTTAGGGTAAAGCGCTAAATTATAGCGATACGGTAAAAGATACCAGAAATTGACAGTAGTTAAATAGGTGCTCAGAACACTGTTTTAGTATGTCGCAAAGCCTTCCATTCATATATATATATATAAAAGCAAGAAAATTTCCCCCACTCATTTGAAAGTCATTTGTGCTTCCCCATCTCCAATACTGCTACGTAATTTAACTTCAGCAGACATCAGAAAACTTGTTATGAACTCTTATATCACGATATCTCCCCATCATACATGTGTACACTATGTTTCATTTACCGCCTCATTTCTGAAAACTTATGCCTATCTTTATTCAAACTTCACATACTTAGGACATTGTAGATTCTTAAACTAAAATATACTAAACATTTCCTCCCATAATTCGGAAGCCTTTGACAATTCCTTCTTCATTTCAGCTTCTAGATTTTGGAATAATCTTCCGCTGGAGAAAAAAAACTACTGAAGAAATCAGCATATTTAGAAACACTTTAAGAAAATGTTATTTGTCTTGGCTTTATCTGTGCCGTCTCTCTTTCCACATTTCACTTAATTTTAGCCTTCATTATTATTAATGTGTGCCATTTCAATTAGCCACCACTAGTTTGCCCACTTATAAATTCATTCACCGATTACACATCAATATTATTAAAATGCTATTTATTAATTTGAATAAAGTAAGAGATAAGTAATATCAAAAAGCAGAATATCTTGCTAATGATCTGGATGAATTGTACATTGCTAGAATACAAATTAAAAAGGTAAATAAATTTTGCTATTTGGGTTAAATTTTAGAAAGAGAGGAAAAATCAAACATGGAAATTGATAAAAAAAAAATTCTAATGGCCGGAAAGTAATTGGTATGCTCAATTAAATTCTATGGAGTAAAAAATGTTATGAATAGAACAGAAAGAATTATCTTTAAGTCACTTTTGGAAAGTATAGTCTCATATCGATCAACCTGGACAATCAACCAAAAACATATTAAGAACATGAAAGCATTGGAAATGGATTTCTGCAGAAGATCAGCCAGAATTTCAAGACAAGAAAAAGTAAGGAATACCGAAATAATAAGGCTAATGGAAGTGAAAGAAGAAATGTATGAAGTTATAGAACGAAATAGAATGGAATGGTATAGCCATGTAAGAAGGTTGGAAGACACTAGGATACCAAAACTTGTACAGGAATAAGAAGTTGAAGGGAGGAGGAAAAGAGGACAGCCCATGTTTACCTGGCTCCAAAGTGCACAAACAGCAATGAGATTTGGTGCAGAAGAGGAAGATACATACACAAGACCGAAATATCTGGAGAAATATTTAGAGAAGTTGAAGTCAAGTTTTGTGCTCCTAGTTTTTATCGTTATGTTGGAGTAAAACCTCTTTAGTGAGGAAAATCTCTCTCTTAATAAAAATAAAGAAATATGAAAATTACATTTTACACCTTATATAAATTAACAAGCACATGGTATGATGTAAGAGAGGACGATGTAGTCATTCAGTTATCGTTCGGCTTTTGTCTTTTGGAAGTTTAATAGTCCAGTTTCAATCTGATTTTGTGATATCCGGTTATGGCTCGAATCCTTCATTTCATTTGATAATTACCTCAGTACGAGCATACAGAATTCAAAATTAATGACATGTCAAAGGCCTCGATCCAACAAACGCTGCCCCTGAGCTAAGCGGTTTGTAATGTTTGTTTTGATTCTGTTTGGGAAATATTTAATAATGTTGCCATCACTCGACTGTAACTCACTTTATTTGCCATATAATTACATTTTCATACAATAACTAAATTGTCATCTAAAAGCACGAACTTAAAAGGGCAACGCAATCAAACGGTGATTTTGTATCGCCAGATTAAACAACGTATGCAATATTATTATTAATATATTCCTGCAGATCACAGAACTGAAGAAGCAGAACGGATAAAAAGAAAGGAAAGAAATGTGACGACTGATTAAAATCACAACATCGTGACAAAAAAAAACAAGGAAAATGGTGACAGTTGTAATTGTTTCATAGTTACGAAATATTTTGAAAAAATCTGAAAGCATTACAGATGTGTGATGTTAATGACAGAACACTGTGGCTTTTGGGAAGAGCTTGTCCGAGACAATAAAGCCAATCAGACTTGTGATCTTGAATCTTCTTTTTACTATGATGTTAATGAGACTTCTGTTCAGAATAAGTGTGATAACAAGGCTACTCGCGGGCCAGGAAGTGGAATTTGCCCGCCGACAACAGCGGTCTAGATTATGCTAGCTAATAAATCTCTACAAAGGTCTTATTGATGGTTTTTACTTTTTGATTGTAAGCAAACTGTGTTACTTATATCTTTGTTATATTTAAATATCTATTGTAACTATAGGCAAGTGTTACGTGGTCCGCAGGCTAACTTACGATTCGAAATTGTGGCCCATCTCCACAATTGATTGTGCAGCCTTGTTCTACAGCCCGAATCGCTGACTGAAGGAAGCAAATCCTTGGTTTCAATATCTTTTCGAGTGGGGAATGTTTGAATCTGTTTTGTGCTGTTCTCATATTTGGTCTAGCATTTAAAATTCCGCATAGTACAACTAAAATTACGAAAACTGGGCACGAATGCGTAGAGCATAATATTCCTTTTTTTCCCCCTTACTGCTTTATGCCTCGTCGACGTCGAGGTCATTAGAGGTGGGATGGAGTCGGGACAAGGAACGGGAAGGAATTTAGCCATGGCCTTTTGAAGGAAGCTTCCCGGCATTCGCCTGGAGTGATTTGGGGAAACCATGGAAAACCCAAATCTTGATGCCCAGGACGGGGATCCGAACCGGCGTCCTCCCGAATGAGAGGTCAGAGCGTTAACCACACCCACCACGCTCGGTCATAATATTCCAAAGAGAAGACTTTGAAAACGCCGCGCCCGAGCTCCAAACCAGAAAAACTGTGAATATAGGCAATGTAAGCGGCATCTGACGAACATGACTCTGGTATGGATATGGTTTTCTTTGCTAATGGAATGGAAACCAGGACCGATCGGAGCCACTTTTAATTTAATTTCTACTATACACCAGTGACGTTTATACGAAAATAACTCCGCCAGTGTCCGACACTGCCTGAATGCCTTATGCCTCGTTGACAGACGGATAATTAGGAACGGCAAGGAAATCTACCATGGCTGTTATGCAACATTCCTTTGTAGCTATTTTGGATAAGCACTGAAAACCGAAATATTGAATGGCTCCGTCCACACAGGAACTCAACATCGCTATTCGCTAATCATGTCCGAAAAAGTGGAAGATTGATATTTTGCGTCCGTGTCGTCTTGTATCAAATTTGTTCGATCGATGTGACTAGGAATTGCGCACACCATTTCTGCTCTCCTGCTCACCCAACACCGAGTTGCACTCCCGGACTAGAACCAGTGACCACCGTGTCAAAAAATCGTGGACGTACTGATATCTGGAAGAAAGTCGTTTTTACCGGTCAACTTTACAGAACTGAGTAAATTTTATTATGAATAATAACGGATTAACTTGTGACTCTGACAGTATAGTAGTCAACTATGTGATAAGTGACACGATGTAAATAAGTCTTCACCCTTTGATTGCTGGAAGGAACCTGCCTTAATTAACCTGTTAATTTAGAGAAGCTACCACTCCAGACTTACAACTCTGCAGGGAAATTTCTTTACTTCTCAAGCCAACAACGTAATTCAAGGAATAGCTATTATTTTTCTGGATTCTCCCTACAGCCTTGGAATTACTCGATGGACTCCTCGGCACTTTGTTAATTTCTCGTAGGACGACATGAAAGTGATTTCGAGTTTTTTAGTCAGAAATGAGAAACTTTAAGCTGCATATCGGAGATTTTTATTTTTTTTGTAAATTTTGGGGGAGTGGTCTTAGTAGAGTGTGAGACGATTCAAACTGGCGAAAGCTGTGCTGTCTCGAAGGATAATAGGACTTATAAAATATGCATAGTACCTCCGACACAAAGGCCTTGCAGACAAGAGTTCCGAGGTTATGGGTGTCCAGGAACTGGAAGAAACAGCGGGGTCAGTAATGAAAGAGAAACCGTGTTACAGCTCTCAGCAACTGGTAGTATCCAAAGAATCGAGAGTTATTTTATTAAAATTGTGTAGTTGACGAAACATTTGTTCAGAACTGAATCGCCTTGAAGGACCGTTACTTTCCGTCACACGTAACGTCTTCGTCCCAACGTTTGTTTTGACTGGCTGAAACGCATTTTTAGGCACCACCTCAGTTATCCTGTTCAGTGACTCTATCGAATGTTGTTTCGCTTCTTCTACGTTCTGAAAGTGCTTCCATTTGTCACTTCTTTCTATACTTGAGAATAAAAAAAGGCCACGGGGGATCAATTCCTGTGATTAGGGTGCATGAGAAACTCTTTTCATGCCAACTGTTCTTCCAATTCCCGGCACACACTTAAACAGTTGATGGATCTCTGGTCATCGGAAACAACACGTAGAACGAACACTCTGAAGTATGTTTCATCTTCTAATCTCCATTTAAAATTCGTTAGAATTAACTCCCAAGAAATTCGAGCCACTTTACCGATTGTTCTACGACGATCACGTATTTTTTCAGGGTTTCATTCGTTGTGAAAATCGAGGGATGCCCAGGATTGGGTTCATCTTCATATGACTTTCAACTACTTTGCGACTGATTTCACTAGCAGGAAACAGAACTTGATGTTACTACATTGCTCTTTACTGTTCACAGTTGAAAATCACCAAGCACATCAAACAGCGCTTGCGAAAAGATAGCACTGAGCGATCAAATATTTTCCAAAGGTTGACGTATATGGTCAACTGGTCCAAAATCCGCTGAAGGCACCTAGCGGGTAGAGGTAGAAGTGAGAATTAATTATTGGTTGTTTTGGGCAACCCCTTGTATACTAAATGAGGGATTTACGGGCGCGGCCCGTTAAGAGACTGTCAATGAAATGTGTGGCTAGCGTTTAAATTCTCATGAAACTGAGGATTTTTCCTCGAATTTGAACGGTCTCCTAGGTTCATTCAGCCTATTGTCAAATGAGTACTTAAAGTGCATATAACGTGACTCTGATCACATCAC
>CM061921.1:66581492-66602766 GCA_031002005.1 Vandiemenella viatica | reverse complement strand
GCGCTTACCTGTAATCATCCCCTGCCTGTGTTTGTTGACTTGCTGATGGCGACTGCTTTTATATGCTTCTCGATAACAGGGACTGGTTCTGTTGCAGTGCGAGTGAGCGATCGGAGGCCCCATTCGATCGCCGTGGTGGGCGAAGGCGATACTCAATACTTCGTGCGTGGAGCTCCGCGCGCCGCCACCATGCAGCCTCAGCCATTTCAGGTAAACAACAAACCTTACTAATACTAATATAAAGTGTGATCGAATTAATATGGCAACATTAGCCATGTCAAAAGTTACGGCTAATAGCAAACCCACTGCGTCGAGCAAGCGCTATTTAACAAGATGACTAAAAACTTAAATAATGGCGCATTAGTTGATCCTCTCTGTGGTTTTGAATTTCAGCGAGAAATTATGCTGTGCCAATAAACGTTCTCTGATTATGTGCAGAGTAGTCTAACTTGCAGTTATCCTGGTTTTTTTTCGGGCTTTGTGCCTCGTCGACGTCGATGTAGTTAGAGACGGCAGAGGAGTTGGGAGTTAGGACAAAAACGGTAAGGAATTCGGCCATGGTTTTTTGAAGGAACTATCCCGGTAATCGCCTGGAGTGATTTGGAGAAACCAGGGAAAACCAAACCGACGGGATTTGAACCCGCGTCCTCCAGAATGCCACTGTGCTCAGTGTTAACTTATTCGTATCTAACAAGCTGGCCGCTTGCTTTCCAGTCAAGGCTTTTGTTTTCCTCCCCTACCTCCTGTATACTGGCAACATTTGAATGATCGTATATTTTTGTAGAAAAGGGAGACAATCAATATAACCGATGCTTTTGAAATAGGCGCGGGATACTTAAACACTCGTAATTGCGGCAACCACGGGTACACTCTTGTTTCTAGTCTTTTGTTTACTTGTATTGCGATGAGTGAATAGTGTCAACTGTGCAACGCGTGATATTTGAATTTCTAGTACGTCAGGCTGTTAAACCAGATGAAATTTTGCATATTTTGCGTGCACATTTCGTTAACGATACACTTCCAAATCTTCCCTGGTACGAGTGGCATAAATTCTTCGGGGAAGCAGCTCTTACATTATATCTCTGTCAACTTTTATATTTAGTGTACTGTTATTGCAATTTATACTGAATCTCAATGAGTCTTGTTTGCTTCTTTCATGTTTAGTACAAATTTACGTTCCTATATTTTGTCCATACTGTTCAGTTATTGCTCTCTCTCATTTTGATTCTTTAGTCCCATTAAAAATTTTCTATTATTTCCTTGGCTGTTGACTTCAGTGGCGTCGATTTCAGTTAGGGAGCGTGCACAAACCACGTGGCTCGGTCCAGGGGGGAGGGGTTGGCTGGAAGGCTACGCTGGGCTACGTGGGTGAGGGGGGGGGGGGGTTCCGAGCCAGGCCACGTAGCTTTCCTTTCATAACATTTTTGACAGTTAAAATGGGGAACAAAACACACAAGAGCATGCGAATATTTATTTCTGTCAGTTTATCATCTCCTTACATAATTTACAATCGTCTGACAAGAGAAAACAGTAAAAAATATCTTCTGGAATCAAAAGGGGAAAAAGCTACGTGCTACGTGGGGAGGGGGGGGTAGAGGCAAAAGCCACGTAGGGCTACGTGGGGGGGAGGGGGGTTCACAGTAGGCCAAAATGGAGCTACGTGGTTTGTGCACGCTCCCTTAGCGGAAGTGCATCATTTGATTTGTTCTCCACTCCATTCATTTACAACGGTGACATTTAAAAAAATTTAAAATACTTTTTTATCGGCAGGTAGAAAAAAAGTAAACAAAATACCTCAATAACGGAGTTGAAGAAATTCGGTAATGTAGGAGACATTTTCATGTAACACACAGGTAAAATAATACATGGACCTGTAAATAATATTTTTGAGGTTAGCAATTTTGTATGATTGAGAAATGATCCTGTTTGAGTTTTCAGAAGACAGAACAAGTTTTCATAACTTTAGGTTCAGTATTGAGGAGTAATTATGTCTCCTACATTGACGTATGACTATGTGTCGGCTGTGTCTTAATGTGTTTTTAAACCTGATGTGGCCTTGGGAGTACAACGTGGTATCTTCCAACTGAGTCGAGAAGTTACTGATCGTAATAACGACGACAATGTGCGAAAAATTATGATCAAAAACTGAAATATGATTAAAATAACAGCCCACGGCAAACATTTTCAGAACGAAAAACTATATTTCGTTGATAATTACTTATTTTTTAGTTGCTATCACATCCATGACTCTTTATCATTTAATAAATGATTATCCAGACACATTCAATATTTCTGTAAATCACTGCCCGACTGATTAAACTCTCTCCAATAAAAAGGCGATTGTGAGAATGATAAAATGTAAAGGTAAAGGACTATTCGGTAACGTAAGAGAGTATTACAGGGTGATGAGAAGTAAATTGGTATTAATGATAAACTTAAAAACGAAAAACCCAATGTGGGTATAGAAGTGCGAAACGCAGAAAAATATAAAAATTTCTGTGAGAACCTCTCAAGAAAATTTCACTTCCAACGTCTTTTACGGCTCTATGCTTCGCTATTGATATTTGACATTAATGTTACTGGGTGACTTAAATAAGATGGTAGCACGACGTGTATAATGTCAGCACAGCTGATGTAGTATGTCTTACATTCGTACTTGAGCGAGGCATGCTAATACGGCTGAGCGCTAGTTGATCCAGACGGCACTGCCAGTCAACAATGGCTGCAGCTAGTCGAAGTGATGCATCTAATCTGAGTTTTATGGATCAGTAATCCGCTTCTAAATGTGGTACATATCCAGCGACCTATCTCAGTAACATCCACCCTGCTCTTATTGGGACAATCCCTACTTAAATAAAAATGCCTCATAATATGACGGTTTGATTCTCTCCAATACTTGTGGAGGACACATCTTCAGCAATCTCTCAATTGGTTTGTAGCAATTTCTCGTCTCTTTCTATCCTAAAGTAATGTCCGTCCTGGTCTCTGATGCCCTTAGCATTAAAATGGCGGAGGTACTGCTCCGTATTTATTTCTACCTCAATTATCAGCTTTACATACAGATCTACCCTGCAACTGAGTTATGCACATATTATAATATCGCGCCCAAACTATTTCTGCTTTTTGTAGGGACGGAGATTTTCCCGGTCTGTGATTGCAATTATATCGTCACTAGCGCCGTATTATGTTGTAAAAACACGATATTTCGACGGCTAGCGCCACAGGAACACGGCTGTGAAATACAATCCGGCGGTACTCCCGTGAATATTTTATTATTTCTACTTTTGTAAGACACTCTTATCCATCTATTATTTTTGTAACGTATTCACTTCGTTCCGTGGCCATTTTGTACATAACTTGGTATAACATTGGAAACACGCAGGGCTGGTATTCTGAAAGGCCTTGGTTCAACTTCCGGCCCGGGCATCTAGATTTCGGTTTTCACGGTTTGCCGAAATCACTAGGTGAATTCCGAGATGGTTCCTTTATATAAGAAAAGGCTGATTTCATCTCAGATCCCACTCTACAATCCTCTCCCTACTCTAATGTCGCAGAACAATTGAAAAAGAAAAATACACAACATGTTTCATTGTTATTTCATTAGGGTAGCATCCAGGAATTATATCATAAAGCGCGTCCAATGATTTCATGTATACCCAACAAGTTTGCCAAATTCGCGCAAGAAAAGAAATTTAGAAGTCGCCTTCATGGTAGAATGGAACCTGCTAGATATCAATTTTCATTCAATGATAAGCTCACTAGCTTTTTATTTGAGTTTAATAAGGGCACGCTCATTAATTATGTAAGGTGTTTTTTCTTAAATTTGCCCCCCCCCTTGGTGGTATTTGGTAAGATGTGGTGGGACTCCCCCCCCCCACGTGAGATTTACCTTGTAATGTTAATTTTTAAACAATCAAATTTATTTGATATGTTCACATATTTTGGTTAATGCAACTTAATAGCTAAGCTACACTTTTCCTGTGAAATAATAGGAGAAAAATGATGTAAAATGTTGACTAGAGATTTTTATTGAATCCCCTCCTCTCCCTTTACATGAGATTTGGCGAGATCCCCCTATTTTAACTCACGTAATTAATTGACGTCCCCTATCGGCATCCACCACTTTAGCAAAATGAAGGGATACCGACCTCTTGCGCTAAAATGTAAATTTTTGTAGGGTTGTGTACCCAGGGAAACTGAGCTGTATTGTCTCCTGTCACAGGTCTCTACCTCGCCAACCAAATAAATTTTGCACTTCATATTTGCCCATGTAAAATGTTTCGTTGACAAAAAATCGAGTATAGTATTTAAAATTTTATTGTAGGTGTATTCCCTATCACAGAGTGTCTGCTATAAATGTTTAGAGATCGTCAAGCAGAGGAAAAAAATTTTCATTCAAGTTATTTCTATGGAAAATGATGACATGAACGGCCCTCCAAATTTATTAATTTCACACAATTTGAGAAAATGCTATTGTCTAGGAACCTGAAATTAGCCCCCAATATCGACCACATACTGGATTTAAACGGCAGATAGTATACTACTTTAATATACTTTGTAAGTTGAGAGCAAAGGAAGCAGAAGTTTTATTTTATGGTTTATTTTCCTTATACTAATGTTATTTTATTGATAATGTTCATATTTCAGTGTGAATTGCATCCTAACGAACCCATAATAAATTTGATTGGAACTGAAACCTGAACATAAGTCAAGACCTGGTTTTTGTTATGTCTGAGAGTCGTCTGCCCTATATAAGTTACCGGATGTTGAAACATGGACACTTCAATAGTTCTAAGCAGTCACTTTAAAGGGCTGTTTATATCAATCAAACCAAATGTGATCGTAAGAAGTGGCTTTTTAGTACCATTACCACCACCGGCAAACTCGTGTATAGTCGAACAATAAATCTTAGGGAAACGGCTGATCTGAACGAAATGAAAGAATGATAAAAAGCGAATACCCGTTTCTAAATATAATCAATATGAAAATATTATATGAAAATAGACTTTGCTTTTGAAAACTGTAGGGTTTGTGATAAAAATATACTTATTTTGATTTGAAGTTTATTTTTGATAAAATATTAATATCTAAATAATTATAAATTTATTTTCCCCTCCTCATCCGCTTCCGAAAAACATCCGCATGACCTCTGTTACAAACCTAATCCTTGTCCAGGCAGCACAGATTGTTCTTAGACGTTTCGTCTCCTCAGTGACTCGACATCTTCAGACGTGTATTGTTGTTGCAGACGGATCGTCCCGCTTCGGCCGAGATGGTGAGTGCTATACACACGCAGCAGGCCACTGCTCCTGCCCTGTCCTCGGCGGTCTCTTCCACTTCCAGGTGAGTCAAACCAACCACTAGGTCACAGTTGACAGAACAATTATCGTAATCCCCTTAAATCTGACAGGTTTAACGACGCCAATGTAAGTGCTGCCATCTGTGAACTGTGTGAGCAATGTCCTGTGTGTCGTGTGTTCATTTGTTTGTGTGACGTTGGTGCTTTTCGTGGTGGGAATTATGGAGCATCCGAGCTTTCACCTACGCGATTATGGAAAACTGACGAAAGCTTTAGGGTAAAGCGCTAAATTATAGCGATACGGTAAAAGATACCAGAAATTGACAGTAGTTAAATAGGTGCTCAGAACACTGTTTTAGTATGTCGCAAAGCCTTCCATTCATATATATATATATAAAAGCAAGAAAATTTCCCCCACTCATTTGAAAGTCATTTGTGCTTCCCCATCTCCAATACTGCTACGTAATTTAACTTCAGCAGACATCAGAAAACTTGTTATGAACTCTTATATCACGATATCTCCCCATCATACATGTGTACACTATGTTTCATTTACCGCCTCATTTCTGAAAACTTATGCCTATCTTTATTCAAACTTCACATACTTAGGACATTGTAGATTCTTAAACTAAAATATACTAAACATTTCCTCCCATAATTCGGAAGCCTTTGACAATTCCTTCTTCATTTCAGCTTCTAGATTTTGGAATAATCTTCCGCTGGAGAAAAAAAACTACTGAAGAAATCAGCATATTTAGAAACACTTTAAGAAAATGTTATTTGTCTTGGCTTTATCTGTGCCGTCTCTCTTTCCACATTTCACTTAATTTTAGCCTTCATTATTATTAATGTGTGCCATTTCAATTAGCCACCACTAGTTTGCCCACTTATAAATTCATTCACCGATTGATTACACATCAATATTATTAAAATGCTATTTATTAATTTGAATAAAGTAAGAGATAAGTAATATCAAAAAGCAGAATATCTTGCTAATGATCTGGATGAATTGTACATTGCTAGAATACAAATTAAAAAGGTAAATAAATTTTGCTATTTGGGTTAAATTTTAGAAAGAGAGGAAAAATCAAACATGGAAATTGATAAAAAAAAATTCTAATGGCCGGAAAGTAATTGGTATGCTCAATTAAATTCTATGGAGTAAAAAATGTTATGAATAGAACAGAAAGAATTATCTTTAAGTCACTTTTGGAAAGTATAGTCTCATATCGATCAACCTGGACAATCAACCAAAAACATATTAAGAACATGAAAGCATTGGAAATGGATTTCTGCAGAAGATCAGCCAGAATTTCAAGACAAGAAAAAGTAAGGAATACCGAAATAATAAGGCTAATGGAAGTGAAAGAAGAAATGTATGAAGTTATAGAACGAAATAGAATGGAATGGTATAGCCATGTAAGAAGGTTGGAAGACACTAGGATACCAAAACTTGTACAGGAATAAGAAGTTGAAGGGAGGAGGAAAAGAGGACAGCCCATGTTTACCTGGCTCCAAAGTGCACAAACAGCAATGAGATTTGGTGCAGAAGAGGAAGATACATACACAAGACCGAAATATCTGGAGAAATATTTAGAGAAGTTGAAGTCAAGTTTTGTGCTCCTAGTTTTTATCGTTATGTTGGAGTAAAACCTCTTTAGTGAGGAAAATCTCTCTCTTAATAAAAATAAAGAAATATGAAAATTACATTTTACACCTTACATAAATTAACAAGCACATGGTATTGATTGTAAGAGAGGACGATGTAGTCATTCAGTTTATCGTTCGGCTTTTGTCTTTTGGAAGTTTATAGTCCAGTTTCATCTGATTTGTGATATCCGGTTATGGCTCGAATCCTTCATTTCATTTGATAATTACCTCAGTACGAGCATACAGAATTCAAAATTAATGACATGTCAAAGGCCTCGATCCAACAAACGCTGCCCATGGCTAAGCGGTTTGTAATGTTTGTTTTGATTCTGTTTGGGAAATATTTAATAATGTTGCCATCACTCGACTGTAACTCACTTTATTTGCCATATAATTACATTTTCATTCAATACTAAATTGTCATCTAAAAAGCACGAACTTAAAGGGCAACGCAATCAAACGGTGATTTTGTATCGCAGATTAAACAACGTATGCAAATATTATTATTAATATATTCCTGCAGATCACAGAACTGAAGAAGCAGAACGGATAAAAGAAGGAAAGAAATGTGACGACTGATTAAATCACAACATCGTGACAAAAAAAAAAAACAAGGAAAATGGTGACAGTTGTAATTGTTTCATAGTTACGAAATATTTTGAAAAAATCTGAAAGCATTACAGATGTGTGATGTTTAATGACAGAACACTGTGGCTTTTGGGAAGAGCTTGTCCGAGACAATAAAGCCAATCAGACTTGTGAATCTTGAATCTTCTTTTACTATGATGATAATGAGACTTCTGTTCAGAATAAGTGTGATAACAAGGCTACTCGCGGGCCAGGAAGTGGAATTTGCCCGCCGACAACAGCGGTCTAGATTATGCTAGCTAATAAATCTCTACAAAGGTCTTATTGAAGGTTTTTTTACTTTTTGATTGTAAGCAAACTGTGTTACTTATATCTTTGTTATATTTAAATATCTATTGTAACTATAGGCAAGTGTTACGTGGTCCGCAGGCTAACTTACGATTCGAAATTGTGGCCCATCTCCACAATTGATTGTGCAGCCTTGTTCTACAGCCCGAATCGCTGACTGAAGGAAGCAAATCCTTGGTTTCAATATCTTTTCGAGTGGGGAATGTTTGAATCTGTTTTTGTGCTGTTCTCATATTTGGTCTAGCATTTAAAATTCCGCATAGTACAACTAAAATTACGAAAACTGGGCACGAATGCGTAGAGCATAATATTCCTTTTTTTCCCCCTTACTGCTTTATGCCTCGTCGACGTCGAGGTCATTAGAGGTGGGATGGAGTCGGGACAAGGAACGGGAAGGAATTTAGCCATGGCCTTTTGAAGGAAGCTTCCCGGCATTCGCCTGGAGTGATTTGGGGAAACCATGGGAAAACCCAAATCTTGATGCCCGGACGGGGATCCGAACCGGCGTCCTCCCGAATGAGAGGTCAGAGCGTTAACCACACCCACCACGCTCGGTCATAATATTCCAAAGAGAAGACTTTGAAAACGCCGCGCCCGAGCTCCAAACCAGAAAAACTGTGAATATAGGCAATGTAAGCGGCATCTGACGAACATGACTCTGGTATGGATATGGTTTTCTTTGCTAATGGAATGGAAACCAGGACCGATCGGAGCCACTTTTAATTTAATTTCTACTATACACCAGTGACGTTTATACGAAAATAACTCCGCCAGTGTCCGACACTGCCTGAATGCCTTATGCCTCGTTGACAGACGGATAATTAGGAACGGCAAGGAAATCTACCATGGCTGTTATGCAACATTCCTTTGTAGCTATTTTGGATAAGCACTGAAAACCGAAATATTGAATGGCTCCGTCCACACAGGAACTCAACATCGCTATTCGCTAATCATGTCCGAAAAAGTGGAAGATTGATATTTTGCGTCCGTGTCGTCTTGTATCAAATTTGTTCGATCGATGTGACTAGGAATTGCGCACACCATTTCTGCTCTCCTGCTCACCCAACACCGAGTTGAAAGGTTATTCTCCTCGCCACTCCCCGGACTAGAACCAGTGACCACCGTGTCAAAAAATCGTGGACGTACTGATATCTGGAAGAAAGTCGTTTTTACCGGTCAACTTTACAGAACTGAGTAAATTTTATTATGAATAATAACGGATTAACTTGTGACTCTGACAGTATAGTAGTCAACTATGTGATAAGTGACACGATGTAAATAAGTCTTCACCCTTTGATTGCTGGAAGGAACCTGCCTTAATTAACCTGTTAATTTAGAGAAGCTACCACTCCAGACTTACAACTCTGCAGGGAAATTTCTTTACTTCTCAAGCCAACAACGTAATTCAAGGAATAGCTATTATTTTTCTGGATTCTCCCTACAGCCTTGGAATTACTCGATGGACTCCCTCGGCACTTTGTTAATTTCTCGTAGGGACGACATGAAAAGTGATTTCGAGTTTTTTAGTCAGAAATGAGAAACTTTAAGCTGCATATCGGAGATTTTTATTTTTTTGTAAATTTTGGGGGAGTGGTCTTAGTAGAGTGTGAGACGATTCAAACTGGCGAAAGCTGTGCTGTCTCGAAGGATAATAGGACTTATAAAATATGCATAGTACCTCCGACACAAAGGCCTTGCAGACAAGAGTTCCGAGGTTATGGGTGTCCAGGAACTGGAAGAAACAGCGGGGTCAGTAATGAAAGAGAAACCGTGTTACAGCTCTCAGCAACTGGTAGTATCCAAAAGAATCGAGAGTTATTTTATTAAAAATTGTGTAGTTGACGAAACATTTGTTCAGAACTGAATCGCCTTGAAGACCGTTACTTTCCGTCACACGTAACGTCTTCGTCCCAACGTTTGTTTTGACTGGCTGAAACGCATTTTTAGGCACCACCTCAGTTATCCTGTTCAGTGACTCTATCGAATGTTGTTTCGCTTCTTCTACGTTCTGAAAGTGCTTCCATTTGTCACTTCTTTCTATACTTGAGAATAAAAAAAGGCCACGGGGGATCAATTCCTGTGAGTGCATGAGAAACTCTTTTCATGCCAACTGTTCTTCCAATTCCCGGCACACACTTAAACAGTTGATGGATCTCTGGTCATCGGAAACAACACGTAGAACGAACACTCTGAAGTATGTTTCATCTTCTAATCTCCATTTAAAATTCGTTAGAATTAACTCCCAAGAAATTCGAGCCACTTTACCGATTGTTCTACGACGATCACGTATTTTTTCAGGGTTTTCATTCGTTGTGAAAATCGAGGGATGCCCAGGATTGGGTTCATCTTCATATGACTTTCAACTACTTTGCGACTGATTTCACTAGCAGGAAACAGAACTTGATGTTACTACATTGCTCTTTACTGTTCACAGTTGAAAATCACCAAGCACATCAAACAGCGCTTGCGAAAAGATAGCACTGAGCGATCAAATATTTTCCAAAGGTTGACGTATATGGTCAACTGGTCCAAAATCCGCTGAAGGCACCTAGCGGGTAGAGGTAGAAGTGAGAATTAATTATTGGTTGTTTTGGGCAACCCTTGTATACTAAATGAGGGATTTACGGGCGCGGCCCGTTAAGAGACTGTCAATGAAATGTGTGGCTAGCGTTTAAATTCTCATGAAACTGAGGATTTTTCCTCGAATTTGAACGGTCTCCTAGGTTCATTCAGCCTATTGTCAAATGAGTACTTAAAGTGCATATAACGTGACTCTGATCACATCACTCAGTTCTACTTCATAGGTCATGAAAGAAAATACGGACCTCTATCTCCAGCAGTCCCGCCTTTTGACCTTTTCTGATGGGACTGTATCAAATCAGGTGGCCATTGTTGGCTTGGGCTACCTTACGTTGTGGAAAGAATCGTTTGAATATTGACGCTGATCTGGTTCATCATGTATTGCGAATTTTTACATTCTAAAATTTTGGGTTGGTATTTTTAGGTGTCATTACGATTAACTTTCGTTGATTAGTTTAGCTGAATAGCGAATACTCTCTTTAAAAAAAAATGACGTTTCCTCTAAGATATCCTATTTGTGTTAGTTCAGCTCATTGAGTGCTGCTTTTGCTTAAGCTTCAGAATACGCAATTAATGCCACTATTAGTTTCAATTATGGTTGTAGACACCACATAACATCAAGCTGGTTTCATTGAATACGTTTTTGGTTCTCATACAGTGTTGTCATGGCTGGTGGAAAACTTGGGATTGTTGCCGAAATAAGTTCTTTTCTTTCTTTCTTGTTGTTTATTATGACAGCGAATTCATTAGAGCCTGATTAGGATTGTTGACTAGGAACGAGAAGGAAACGAGTATCTAACATTGCCATCCTGATCTGAGCTTTCTATGGCTTTCCCAGATCGCTCCAGGCGAATGCCGCGATGGTTCCTAAAAACAGCCAATTGGTGCCTCCTGCCACATCCCGTATATCCATGCCTATGCACAAATGGTTACACATTAGGATTGGTGCAATGCACCCTCTGCACCCCACTTTTAGTGACTCGCGGAGTAATAATAATAATAATAATAATAATAATAATAATAATAATAACAACATCATTCACCATTTCGTCTATACAGCCCTTGTTTCTTTTCTCTTTCAACGTTTATATATTATCGTCAATTCATATCGAGTGATTACGGAAAGCTATCGGTTTCTTCTTCTTGTGCCTTAACCGATATCCCAGACGAAGGCAAACAGCTGCTGGGCCCTATTAATCCCAATCCATTCCTTGATGTCACTAGCCCGGATTTTTTACTACGTCCAGTTCCTCGTTAGTCATCGATTTTCCCTGCAGCTATTTAATTCTTCGCAGTTTATGACCCAAGCTTCCAATTGATTATATTAAGATTTTCTCGACTCGTTTTGGCTCTGTTCAATACTTCAGTGATAATCGAGGTATTCTTCTTTGGATCCACTTCAGATCGATTAATTGATGCTGCTTTAAGAACCTACGTCTACGCCATGCACTAGTACTATACTGATCATGGAAAACCGAAATACGAATGGCTGATCCTGGAATTGAACACGAGTCTTCCCTACTGGCAGTTAAGAAGGTAGTTATTTCTTCTCACTTCAACAGAACCTATTCGCATTGCACAATATTATGTTCTTGTCAGAAACGTACTACTGTTGCCTACAGATGTCTGTAATAAGTGACTTAAATCTACATCCACTCGGAGAATTTATAGACTTTGTTATGTTGACAGCACAGATTCTGAATAAAAAAAAAGAAGATGCAATATTTGTGATGGTTGAATGTTTTGAAAGATTTCAGAGTGCTACCCTGATATTCCCTCATTGCCAGGGGACACTCTGTAATCATCCTTTCCTCAGAATGTTTCCAGAGAGAAAATAAGCACGCATGGCCTCTTCGGATTTTCGTTCTGAGGAAAGGAAACTGACAACACATGTTAGATTTAGGCTAGAACGGAGTATGCGCCTAGACCTTGCCATCGTCTTGCCTCTATGATATTTCCTCGAGTGTACCAAAGTATGGTGTTTTGAAAGATGTAAGTTTTGATGGTGAGTGGTAGGATTTGAGGAATCAGCCGCCTGTTTTTGCTCAGAAGGAGGGTTCTAGCACAGTTTTCATGCGGGTTGCATAATTTTCGCACGCAGGGGCCAGTTGCGCAGGTTCACACACAGCACGATGGCCACAGTTCCCCTGCTTAACCTCACCTTACTTTATACACTAAGTCTCTTGTTTGAAGATCAATCTGGCTAAGAAAAAGGACGATTAAAAGTACGCTTGTCAAAAAAAATTGAAGCACTTAGAAGACATATCGGATGTCAATGTAACTTCACACTATCGGTGGATATATAAATGATTAGAGCTGCAATTTTCTGCTACTGGTAGAACGGCCACCAGAGTGAATTAGTGTTGTTCGTTTTTGGTGTTGTGGCCATGCCTGGTGAGGTATATAAGAGGCGTGAACAGCGTCAGATGTTGAGTGATCATTGTGATGGACATATAGATGACGCCACGACCAAGAAGAGGCAGGAGTGATTTGCCTTATCCAACATATTGAGTGTGTCTCTGTTCAAAATGATGTGGTCAAATTTAACCTTGCACATGGTAATGTGGTGGTTTTATGATGTGGTGGCTTTCAAAGTTATGTAAGCAGTCTTGAAGACATCAAAAACGGTAACTCCAGTGTAGTTTCACTTCGATCTTACCTGTAATGCTCTGACAATTAGACCTATACAGAAAGAGTTTGTCTCAGTGACTCTAAACTAGTAACTGTGGTAAAAATAAATCTAAGCTTGCTGAGTGGTTGCCAACAATTAATATTTTGTTTTCTTTTGATGACATGAGACAAATCAATGTCATAGCATACCTGAATCTGTATCTGCCTCATATTAGTGACGACAATGTAATTTGTTCATGTATTTTCCTTGATAAAGTAATAAATATGGTTTGTGAATTGTTTTGAACCCTTATTTGCATGTGATGCACCATACATGTAATATACTCAGTGAATATTTAATGTGGATCATAGATCAAAAAATATAATATAATAATTAAATTCAATAATTAGTTAACCAATTATATAATTAATAATTACTTCCCCACAAAATAATTTTTTATCTTTTTTAAAAGTAGTTCATATAGTTTCCATTGGTAACGCAGTCCTTGTTTTAGTTCTGAAATTGTTATGTTCGTGTGACTACATGAGAAGGAAAGGATGATGGTTAGCGTCTGTCATTAATATTATCAACATCAGCTTTGACTTCTGTGCTAAAAAAAAAAAACAATGGACAGATTAACTGTCTAAAATTTTCTAAAACTGATAGCCTAGATCTGTTGTTCTGTGCAGTGAAATGATGATTATGGCTTAGTTTTAACTACTACTTTGATTTTCTTAGGAAATCGACAAGTATGCAGTTAAGGCAAAAGATTTGGAAGCAGAGGAGGTCCCTGATGGCGCAGAAAACAAATCCGAAGGCTCTTGTGAGTTAAACAGCGTTATCAGAACCTGACAGAGTTTGAAAAGGGCCTCACTGTGGGTCTCCATTAGACCACCTGGCCGAAACGTACAATATCCAGATTTTTGGGGCATTCGAGTGTGACAGTGGTACCATATTGGACTGTATGAGAACATGAGGGCAGGTATACTCGTAGTCAAGGTCCGGTCGACCACGTCTGACCACAACAATGGAGGATCGCCATAAGCCGTTCACATTAGCGCCTGCCATCCGAACAATTAATGGGCTCCCTGC
Source organism: Vandiemenella viatica (assembly GCA_031002005.1). Lineage (NCBI taxonomy): Eukaryota > Metazoa > Arthropoda > Insecta > Orthoptera > Morabidae > Vandiemenella > Vandiemenella viatica. Next base: position 66,588,598 of record CM061921.1, on the reverse strand, counting down.
AACATTCTGTATCATCCCGCACCATTGGTCGAAACTAGCAGCAACTGGACTAGGGAATTACGGTACCATGTGTAAGCTGCCGTTAACACCACAACACAAACGGCTGCATTTGTAGTGGTGCATGGACTGCTGATGAATCGCGATTCTGTATTACCTTGGATGACCATCGTCGGCAAACTAGGGAGAGGTCCTAGTCTTCCAGTGATTTGGAGAGGCACAGTGGTGTTACTCCTGGTGTGGGGAAACATTGGGTATGACTTCAGGCCACTGCTGGTAGTGATTGAGGGAACTCTGACGGCACAACGGTAAGTTACGGACATCCTGCGTCCTCATGCGATAGCATCGTGACGCCATTCTTTAACAGGACAATGCTAGACCACATGCGGCGCGTGTCTCTCTGAACTGCCTGCGTGTTCTTGAGGTACTCCCGTGGCCAGCAAGATTCTTAGATCTGTCCCCAGAAGAACAAGTGTCTCGGACGTCAACTCCGTCCCAGTGCCAGTTACAACAGCTGTAGCCCAGCTAGCTTCAGGAGAGGATACAACGGCTTTAAGAAACCCTACCCAACTTAAATCACTCCAGGTGAATGCCCTGATGATTCCTTCAAAAGCTCATGTCCAAATTTCTACCCCTTCCTTCCCCTAGTGCTTTCCCGCCTGTAATAACCTCCACATCGACGAGGCGTTAAGCCAGAAGCAAAAACAAAAAATTCATAGAATTCTTGAGCTTCTGTTGATACTATGTGCTTTTTCAGATTCCAGTCGACTTCCGTAGCTGTTTCAACTAGATGAAAGTATCTTCGTGTTCTTCTTATTTTCTGCTTATTCTCTGAAGGATGTCATTCCATGAGATGCAACGCTGATCTTTGAGCTTCTTCTTCCGCACCATTGCATTCTTCGAGGGAATTTGTAGTACATGGTTTGATTCTATTACCTTATGATCAATATTATCTGACATATCTAGTACAGATGGTATTCGGAAAAGCTTTGCTAGTAGTTTACAATCTGTCTTGTAGAAACATATCTCAAATTCTTTTGCTACGTCTTGTAAAGATTATTAAACTTGATATCTAAAATTTCTTCCGGTGATCCAACTCTAATAACCTCAACGAGCCGTAAAGCCGTAAGGGAAAAACGAATCTACCAGTGAAAATCCATTTTTGTCTGTAACCTTGATATGCGAAACTAAGGATTTCACAGTGTGCTCTATAATCTTCCACTTCTTTTGTTTTTTCTCATTTTGTCTAGTTATCCATCTACTCCCTCTCCATAGTTAAAGGAGTGGTCGGCAATCATAAATCTTCTACTCACAAAACATTCTAGTTGTACAGTGGCGTTACCTTAGTTACTGTTATGAACAACAGCGAGCATTCGATCTTCCTAATGAACCACTTGCTTTGTGATAAGAAATATGCGAGATCTTTCCTGCATTGGTATAGGCTCTCTATTGATTGTAATAGCATGACCACACTGCTCATTACGTTGGGCCATATTCAATCTTACACATGCATGGTATGTGAAGCTTAAACCATTTCTGTCTGCGAGCAATAGCAATGCTGCCGTGTGTAGCCTGCAGCAAATACCTATAAAACTTGGACGTGTTAAGAGATTTTCAGCTTTACGATGTATCCTGTTTATGTCTTCTGGAGCAGGAAATGTTTTAAACTCGCTTTGCTGTGTCATGTATAATTTTTTTTAGTAGATTTTACCCTTTTCGGCATTTTCATATTTGCACAAAATCCGTGTTTACCATTTCCATACTGGTATTATTGCTCTGCATAGTGAGTGCCCATGGCGAGATGCGAACCGACGACCCTCGGAACGCGTGGCCAGCGCTCTAGCCTGGAGCCGACCTCGTTCCAGTTAATATATCCTCTAGCGTTGTAAAATGCCAATTGCGTTTCCTTTTGGCATCCTTCATAAATATACTTTGAGATTGAGTGGAGACGGGTTTCATGAGATTGTCCTTTGCCTAATGTTGCTTTGTAATTACTTGTCTAGCGCCAGCAGTCTGTGTGTTAAACCTTCATTCCAAGCTTTCTTTTTCAGTACTCCTATGCTCTTGACGTCTTCCTTAGTCTTCTGTTTGGAGACTTTTTTTGTTATCTAATACCACATGCAGAATACCTACATTCATTATCAAATAAATCTTGAATTTTATTGCCGGTGCAAATTATTGTGAAATCCCCCGCCCCCTTTCCCTCCACCCAATATATTCTATCCACAGTCCTGTGAAATAATGTCTGGTAGGTGGGACAGTCGTCCTTTGATGCACAATTTACTCTTACCACTCACCTCATATAAGTCACTTGATCTGGAGAGTTACCCTTTTTTTTTTCATTCTGATGTGTTGTGGTTCTCTTCATTGCAATGTGAGGATGTAGACTTTTCTTCGTTACAGTATTTATTGGCAAGCAGTTCCCCATAATTGGAAGTGTAGTTCCTGTTTTGCAATCATTTTTGTCGGTGAGGATCAAATTAACAGTGCCGTTGCCAGTTCTAATTGTTAGAGCGAGGCCGTTGTCACTATCGGTTTTACTGTTTCATAAATACTCTGATACTTTGCAATCACGTTCTTTCATGTCATGTTGACTCTTATTATTAGCAGCCGCCTTCTTCTTGGCTGCTAGCACTTTATTTCATCTTGAAAATTGGTGCTATCCATGATGTTTTGGTACCCTTATTTGATTCAGTTTCCAAGATTAGCATTTTTGCTGTAGTTCTCATACTCTTAATCCAAATTCGTGCCTAGTCTGGTGGGTGAGTTATAACGGTCGGGCCTGGCATTCGAAATGGTTTTCCGAAATCTCTCTAGGTAAACGTCGGAATGGTTCCTTCAAAAGGCCATGCCAGATTTTCTTCCTGGTCCTTGCCTCACCTTCTCTCCCGTTCTGATGACATCGACGTCGACGGGCAATAAATCCCGAACCAGAAAAAAAAAAGATTTAAGTTCTAGTAATCCCGTAAACTTCTTTTGAATATCAAGTACTCATTTTTTATTTTTTGATGAAATGGATAAATTTCCTTTCTGCTCTTCTTTGGAGTGCTCTCAATTTCTCTCTTCTTTGTCAGTGCTTGTGATTAGTTTTTCAGGTATCCAAGCTACCAAAATTATTATTTCCTTACGTAGCTTTTTTATTTACAGCTTGAAGTGTTCCATTTCAGTAAGGGTAATTAAAATGCTCAGTTCAATTAAGATGATTAAAAGGCAAGGAAACATTTATAATGATCCTCATCGAGGGGGCCATAAATTGAAGTGTTTACTAAAGTATTGTAACAACTTCTTGATCTTACGTCGATAGTCAACAAAATGAAATAAAGTTATTCTGAATCATAATATACAAGCATGTCACATGAAATATTTGTTGAGTTTACTGGTTCTATGAATATGGATTCACAAGTGGTTGATTTATTAATCATGAATTTAACATATTTACTAAACATCAAAATTTTCAGCAAGCGATTGCATTTACACTTTACAGCTAGCATAATATAACTGTTTGGAACATTGTTATAAAGATTTTCAGCATTCACAGTTTGTTATCACAGGACAGCATGAGGTCGACGGGTGATATCCCTTCCACCCCTCCGTTCTAGTATCAAGGTACCAGAGAGACAATCTTGATCAGAAAGTGTGCTGATTGAACGGTCTTCCATCCGTCCTTCAACTTCCATCAAACCTCGGTTCCTCCACTCGATAGTTGGTATACAGTTCATTCAGCCTATCCCGTCCATTGATGGGAATATATCGTGCGGTGATTTGCGGAACGTAAACACTACTGCTAACAATTTCGTCGTCCGGAGCTGCCATAGGCTGGATATTTTTCTATTACTTCCGAACAACGGTTACTTCGAAGGAACCAAATTAAAGTGTGAGGTTTCGTGTCACAAAGTTAGCAGCAACTCGAAGGAACGGTTTAGTTCTGAATACGTGCTGAAATGCCTCATAGCTTTGAAATGTACGGAGTCAGTGCTAATAGATACTTACTGGCTCCTGATGAGTGTATTCGTGCTGCTTACTAACTAATTCACAACTGGCTTCCGACTGACTTGGACTGAGTCATGTCCCTCATACCCCCAGCATTCCAGAGCTCTGAGTCTCCTCGAAACAAATCCATTATCAGCAGCGACCCGGTGATTTTTCTGGATTAATCCCCTTGCTGCAATCTCCTTCAGCCGACCGCCCAGCAGAACACCTACTTCGGCAGTCTGCTGCGTTGTTAAACAAGGCCAACAACTATGTGTCTCAAAATTGCCACAAAGAATAACTAAATAACTTATTAGACGTTACAACATTTTTCTAAAATTATATTGAGTATATAAAACAAAACAATACCAAGCACTAGTCGCCAAACAAGCATATTTAAGGCCAATGTTACGAGGGTGAGTCAAATGAAAACCTTAAATTTGTAATAAAAAATCGAAATTTCGCGCCTTGTTCCTGTACGTTGGTAAGCGTGCTACAAGCTGCGTGCAGAATGGCCTGTAGGTGGCAGTATAGTGCAGATACACAAATACCGTCGCAGTATCAGTATAAAGATGGCTGCCCCACTTGAGACTTGCACCAGGGAAGAACAGCGTTATGTTATTCGGTTTTTGAGTAGTGAAGGTGTGAAACCTATTGAAATTCACCGAAGAATATAGGTTCAGTACGGTGATGCATGTCTGTCACAGCAGAAAGGCTACGAATGGAGTAGGAAGTTCGTAAATGGTGTGACTTCAGTGGAAGATGCTTCTTGTCCAGGTCAGGCACAACGAGTTGTGACTCCACAGAACATTGCAGCAGTTGATGGAAAACCATCGAGTGACACTGAATGACATTGCAGCATGTTTAAAGATTAGTCATGGTTCAGCACACCACATTGTGCATGATGTGCTCCAGTTTCACAAAGTGTCTGCAAGATGGGTACCACGGCAGCTGACTCCTGAAATGAGAGAACGACGTGTTGATTCTTGTGAAGAACTTCTTCGGCGCTTTGAACGAAAAGGTGATAGCTTCCTTGCAAGAATCGTTACTGCGGACGAAACCTGGGTTCACTTCCACCAACCGGAAACGAAGAGAGCGAGCAAGGAATGACGCCATTCCTCATCACCAAAACGAAAGAAGTTTCTAACAGAACCATCAGCAGGGAAGGTTATGCTGACTCTCTTTTGGGACGAAAAAGGCGTCATTTCGGAGCATTACATGCCTACAGGGACCACTGTCACCAGTGCATCATACACAGATCTCCTAAAAAATCATCTTTGGCCTGCAATCAAATCAAAGCGACGTGGATTGCTGTCATCAGGTGTCCTTTTGCAACATGACAATGCAAGGCCCCCCACTGCCCGTACAACAGTTGCAACAATCACAGACCTGCATTTTGAGTGTCTTCCTCATCCACCATACTCACCAGACCTTGCCCCAAGTGATTTCCATATGTTTGGACCACTCAAAGAAGCAATGGGAGGAAAGAAGTTCCGTTCTGATAAAGAGGTACGCCACGCGGTGCGTGAGTAGTTGCGCGGACTACCAAAAGAATAGTTTTCTAAAGGAATTTATGCACTTTGTAAGTGCTGGAGGACTTTCATTGAACGTGGGGGAGATTATGTTGAAAAGTGATACAACTTTGTACCACTTCTGCACAATAAATAATATTTAAAAAAATATTTAAGGTTTTCATTTGACTCACACTCGTATATTGCAACCCACTTTTCTTGAAATGTAATACTACTCTTCTGCATTGTTGCAGTCATTTCAACCGGCAACCTTAAAAAAAAAAAAAAAAAGCCGGAAGGCGATCTAAAGATGAGGCACTCAAAGCGCACCTGTTTCCAGTAACCGAGCGTGGTGGGTGAGCAATAATGCTCTGGCCTCGCATTCGGGAGAAGGCGAGTTCGAATCCCCGTCCGAGCATCCAGATTTGGGTTTTCCATGGTTTTTCCATATCATTCTAGGCGAATGCTGGGATGCTTCCTTCAAAATGCCATGGCCCAATTCCTACCAGTTCCTTGTCCCCAGTCCCATCCCGCCTCTAATGACCTCCACGAGGCTGGAATCCATAAGTTAAAACAAAGTGTGGCCATTAAGGTAGTATATGGCGAAGGTAGAGCTCCGTATTCCTTTTCAAGATCTTGGCGTTATCAACGTTTTACTTAAGCCACATTATCGCCTACAAGGATTCATAAGTCCCCAGGACCACCAAATTGAGTTCAGCCTGTTGTACTATTTTTGTCTTACCCTTATTATTGTTCACTATAATCACTTGTATCGTAAAGTGGATGTGATTACAAAAAAGTTAATGTCTGTATGGCTAAAAGAGACCAATGTTATGTAAGAAGGTGCCTGTGCGTTACTCATTTGACAGCCGGTTATGAGGAGGACAATCTATGGAGTTTCAGTTTCGAAGAAAAAAAATCCCTGCTTAATTAAGATATGAAATTCAACCGTCCAGTTATATTCCAGTACTTATCGAAGGCCTTACAAAGTGATCGATATGCTGAAATGCGCTAGGTATCAAAAATATGAATAGGCCAGGGCCGAATTTCTTCCCATTCATTGACCCCAATCCTCGCGGAGCTCTAATGACCTGGGCGTTGATGAGACCTAAGAAACTAAGTAAAAAGAAAACACATACAGAGAGAGAGAGAGAGAGAGAGAGAGAGAGAGAGAGAGAGAGAGAGAGAGAGCTTCACAGAATACTTCGCAGCTAAGATTTTACAGATTTAAAGACCCATAAAAATAATGGCTGATAACAGTATTCGATCGGCAAACCTATCCATCTCCAGTCAGGCAACTGAGCACCAGCTACGATTGTCGTTTACGTCACGAAAGAAGCCGAATCCTGCCTAACTACAGTTACGTTTGGTACTGTTGGTTGTGGAGCTGAGGAGTAGCTTAGTCAACAGAGGAACTAACTGCGGGCTCTGTTTATGTATGGTCTGACGAAGTGGAGGAGTTGAGCGTCCAGAACTTAGTCTGCACAGCAGGGCAGCATTTAGGCATAGGCTACAGGCCAGGGGCCAGTACCACATGAAAAAGAATAAAAATAACATTAATAATTAAACATGTGCAAAGAAAGTAACCTATTTCCGAAACGGTTTTAGTACCCTGGCCTATATGTCGAA